>JAVXUL010000010.1:9767133-9803520 GCA_035590515.1 Trichilia minutiflora | reverse complement strand
CATTTTATATCAAAAACTAGAAATATGCATAAATGGAGAGAGTTAATTATACTTTAAGTGTAAAATGATAAATTTAAATCTTAATACACATACACTTTTATGTACTCATCAGGAGGGTATACACTCCCTAATTTCTCTTATTTCTCGGCACATCATGTGAATTCTTTGCTTGTGTACTGTTGTCTAAATACATATGTGATAAATCATGTCAATTCATATTTCTAAAATATGACAAAGACTTGTATGCATACAATGCATGCTAACCCGGGTTTTCTAAAATTGGTTATTATGTAAAATCAGGTAAAATCCTTGTTATTTGATTGATTATCCAAATTCTCATTACTACGAACCCACATTGTAGTCCAACTACCGTATTTCGACTTGGTTTTGTGATTTTGAGAAGTGACCCCTATACCCTTATCGAAATAAAGACCTGGTTGTTCACACTTATCTAAATTTTCTGAAATCTTATTTTTAACATCCTAACAACTTACCCAATCTCACTATAACCTATCTAATGTATAAAACCTAAATATACATGATAAATCTAGTCGAAATTCCCCCAGATAAACAATAAAACTCATATGCTCGAAAATCATTAAAATGCGAAATGAAAAACTCAGATAGGTTAGAAATTGTGCTACTAATCTCGTAGAACCATTGGTTTACTTTGATTTCACATAGAACACGAAAAGTCCCAAATCGTCTCTCAAAATTCTAGCTCCCCATATTCATTTTTCGCGCTTTTAACGTCAAATTGATGGTTCAAGCAAATTAGAAATGAAGAATGTGGGTGAATGGTGATGAGAAGTCAAAAATATAACAAAATCTAGGCAAGAGATAGAGAGAGCGAGGAGAGAACGTGCGTGAGAGAGGGGGAGAGGAGAAGGAGAGGAAGAAAAGAAGAAGCAACGTGCAATATGGGGCCTTGGTCCCCTATTTATAGAAAAAGAACAAAATTATCATTTTGCCTTTAAGTAATACAAAGAAGAATCTTCTAGAAGAGGGTAAAAATCATCATTTTGCATAGTTTGACCGAACGAATTGAGGGTTAGTTCAAACGAACTACCTACTTCAATCGAACAAACTAAGAGTCATTCGAACTAATTTTTCGACACTCTGAAAAGTTAGGTACTTTTATTTTATCGATCGAACGAATCTCATCTCATTCGGACGAATCAGGCATTTTGACTGATCGAATAGCTTATTCGATCGATCGAAGACCCATTCGTTCAAACGAATCTAAATACACAAATTTTTCAAGGAGTCTTAAAAGTTTCGTCGAATGAATTACCTTATTCGATTGATCGAACCCGTCAAAAAATAGAAAATTTCATTTGAATCCTCTTAAAATTTGAAAAATATAATTGAAATCCTTGCATTTACTACCACAAAACTCTATCTTAACCTCAAAATAATTATACAGTCATGATGGCGTGTCAACTGTATATGATGCAAGAACAATTACACATACAATAAAAATATAAAATTATCGATATGCCCTTAAAATCTAGGCGTGGGGCTAACACATATTTTGATATATACAGATACAATTATACATAAATACGTATAATATACTAAATTACTAATATAGCAATTAATAAATTAGTAATTTACTACATTACTAAATTAGTAATGTGATTTATAATTTATTATTATATTTATAATTTATAATATTATTACCACATTTTATTTTACATACATAATTTAATATGTTATATGTTATATTATATTATTATATGTGTATAATTTCATTTTAACAAATAATATCATATGTTATGTCAATATGTGCTATAATTTATAATTTTATATTATATGTTATATCAATCACTTATGTTATATGTAATGTAATATTAATATATAATGTATTATATTTATACGTTAATGTTATATTAGTATATAATTTATAATATATTATAAGTTATATAATATATTCTATGTTACATAATAATATAATATTAACATGTAATAATAATAGAATCTTAATAAATTATATTATATGTTATAATTATATTACTTATATTATATAGTTATACATAATGTATGTAATATTATTATTAAATTATTAATATATAATGTATTGTATTTATACGTTATGTTATTATTAGAGATTAGAGTAGTATATAATTTATATTGATATTAATTTATATGTTATATAATATTAACATATAATAATAATAGAAAATTAATATATTTTGAAACCCTAACTCCTCTTTGTGAATTCAGTGCTTCTACTATCAAATTGATGCTTTCAGCATGTAAGATGAGTAGAATGCGACTCGCAGGCAAAGAGAAATCGAAGTTTGAGCCAAATGTGGCTGAACGTAGAGAGAGAAAGGAAAAGAACGTGAAACTGGTGAGAAAAAGAGAGGGAGGAGAGAAATTCGTCAAAAACAGGGGCAAGGACCCCTTTTTATAAACTTGGGGGCATAATTATCATTTTATCCCTAAGTCCTCTTAAGAAGAATCTTATAGAAGAGGTAAAATCGTCATTTTGTACCTGTTCGATCGAACGAACTAATATTCGTTCGAACAAACGATGCTTTCGATCAAACGAATCGTAGGATTCGTTCGAATAAACTACGATTCGATCGAACGAATTACCTTTCGTTCGAATGAATCTGACACTTCCAAAGTCAGAGAGCTCCCCACTCATTCGTTTGAACAAAGCAATCGATTCGACCGAATGAATTATTATTCGGTCGAACGAATTTGGCTCCAAGTTTTTCAAAGAGTTCCTCCTTAGTTCGTTCGAACGAATTGCCCGATTTGATCGAGCGAATTCTGTATTCGTCCGAACGAATTACATACTTTCTCATTCTCATCTTTTGAACTTCATTACAACCAATCTAACTTCCCGAATAAACATAGAATTTCACCCACACGCGCACGGAATATAAAATAAATGCAAGTATATGAACAAGATAAATAGGAAATGACATATATACCCTCAGGACCTAAACATGGGGCTCACATATATATTTTCTGATATTAAAAATTATATTTATTTTTATTATTATTATAAATTAATTACATATTTAATAATCTTATTTAATTTTTTTATTAAATTGTATGTGATTATGGAATAGCAATAATGTTTTAATAAAAATTATATTTTGAATTATCAATAAAAAAATTGACAGTGATGATGTAGAATTTCTTTTCTAATTTTAATAATTTTTTATCAATAATGCTACGTATTCTAATATTGATTCTATTATTTTAAATAATGCGATAAGTAAAATAATATTTATCCATTAGGCATTAATTTTTTATTAATTTTTAAATTATTTATTACAGTGACTTTATAATTATCAAATAAATAAATATTGTATTGTTTAAAATTGAGATTTAAATTATTTATTATTACTATTTATATTTTATAATAGGATTAATATATATTTTTTTAATGATAATTTCTTTTTTAAATAATACGAAGGTTGTTATTATAAATAGTATTAAGACTGTAAGAGGGGGAAGTAAGTATCAACATTTATATTCCTATTTCATATAATATTACAAAACCTCAGGGGTAATAAGTGATAATACCCCTCAATTTTGTCATCTGACGTCCGTACAACTCTTTCATCTGCTGAACGAAAGGCAGGGAGACCCACGTCGAAACGAAAAGTCGGAGCGTGTTTTCGTTTCTAGTTCGCAGTTGACACATACTGTCTTTTAGTTTTAGTTTTCAAGACTTAACTAAACCCTTGGCCTCTCTTCCTTCTCCTTTGACTCTCCTCCGGCTCTTCTATCTATCTTACTCTGCTGCGCTTTCTTCTTCCCAAGAGATGGATAAGGATAACCAAGATAACAAAAAGTTGCAGGCATCATCAGGTTAGGTTCTGAAATTACTTTGTTTCTCTTTCTTATGGGAAAAGATTTTCTTGTTTCTTATCATTTTCCGGGATTTTTCATTTTTTGGTTTATTATTTGGTCACTTCCTCATCAATGAAATTTCAATTGAAGGGATGAATTTGATGATTGAGTTTACAGGGGGCCATGAGAATCATGGAGTTCACTTGTGTCATCAATGTGGGTGGCCATTTCCAAATCCACACCCAAGTGCAAAACATAGGCGAGCTCATAAGAAAGTCTGTGGAACCATTGAAGGGTACAAACTGGTTGACTCTGGCTCTTGGTCTGGTACAGTGGATCCAGCTGTTACTGTTTCTGATGATGATAATCTCTCTGAGGATGATAGAAGAACTCCTAGTGAGCACTCTTAACTGTTAATTTGATTTTATTGTATATAAGAAGAAATAATGTGTCTATTTTTATATTTTTGATTAATTATATTACTGAGTTGTTGATAATTGCTTTGATTTTTAGCGTTTTATTTGCTCATTTGCTACAATAATGTTTCTCTGTTGGTGAATTTGGCTGTCCAAGGTCCAAAACATACGGAGAAAAGTAATGATGGAAAGAATAGTGTTGGGATTGGTGAAAGATCCAGTAGATCGGAAGACATACGTTCAACTGATACTAGAATAACTGCAACCTATGTTGCAAAGAATGGAGAGAAGGATTTTTCGGTGTTCTACTCCTTTAAGGATAATAAATTTGCTGGTAAGATTTTTACAGGTATTAGGCAATTTAAAATTATTGATGTTTACTGTATTTAACATCTTTTAATGAAACTGATGACGTTATTAAGTCATTGCATTTTTAAGTGTTGATTTGGTGGCCTTGCTTGGATCACCCAAATATTTAAACTTAACGGATGGCAGTTGGAGAGGTTCATAATCTTATATTCTGAAAATTGTAGCTTGACTGGTATTCCTGATTTTGATGCTAATTTTATTACTTAAAGTTAGCAGGTCATGATGCCTCATAGCATCTGAAGAGTTTTCTGATGTATATATGTTTTATGCTTTGGTTTTCTGTGTGTAATTGGTAGGATTAACCATCATCCTATGCTAACAAACTTGGAGGTTTGCATAACTTATTTGAATTTATAATTGGTAATTGGTCTCCTCCATTTCCTAGTTGTTCTATATTTTCTTTTTCATCCAAATATCCCAAAATGGAAGGATGGTTTTCATTTTCTTTTTTAAAATTGCATTTCCAAATGTGGGTGTGCTAGTAAGAGTGTTTTCTATTTTTTATTTTTATATATCTTATACTTTTTGTAAAGTTGTAAAAAAAAAAATAGTCTTATTTGCTAACCTCTTTAGTACATTTAGTTTTCTTAAATTTTTTGTTTGTTTGTTTGCTTTGCTTTCCATTTACTTTTCCTTTTGGGGGAGGTTATGTGTGGGAGACAATTTCTCTTATCTTAGGAGGTGATATCTTTCTTTTTTACTTCTATATTTTATTAAGTCAAGTTATTTCATTGATTTGTGGTGGCTGACCTTATTATTACAATTGAAATTTCAGTTAGTCCTCATTTGTATATTTAGATGCACGATGCGTGTGTGAATTGAAAGATGATAGAAGTGACCTTTATGCTTTTTAGGTAGAGGATTATAATTCTATTATTTTATTTTTTAAATCTATGTTGTTTTGGTTTGTATTTGATCGTATTATTTTTTTTTTCTCATTACTGTTTTTTCTTTTTGTTTCTTTTTTTTCTTTTTCTTTTTTTGAGGATTTAATCTTTGTTGCTGTTGAAATTTTTGTGTTTGTTTCTAAAGTACCGAGAAAAGCTGTTTGCATTTAGTTGAAACTGTCTGGGTCCAAAATGCTATGCATTGAAGAATTGTAAAAGTCAACAGAGCTAAAATCTCAGTTGTAAAAGTAGTAAGGATCTTATAGATGATATGCATGCAACTAACAGTATGCTTATTAAATTTCCAAAAACTGAAAGAACACACAGTTGTGGTGTTAAGTGGAATGGAGTAGAAAATTGGGAAGCTGGTGGTAGAATGGATTGGAGAAAAATCCATTCCTCATTGTAAATATATATTTAGTCTTAGATTTATGACTTGTGGATGTTTTTGTGTATTGAATGCGAACTGTTTTCTCTCTTTTAACATTGCTTATCTTTCATAGTCTCTATGCTGTACCTATGAACATATGCATGAATATATTTACGTCAGAGGTAACAGCTAGTGTATTTAATACTCTTATTTGCCCAAACAAAAGTTAGTTTGCTATCTAAGTTTACAGTTTTGTGTCTCTTTCTGAGGATTTAAAATATTATATAAACTTATTGTTTGTGAAAACCAGTCCAAACTTGGCCCAAACTGTTTGTATGGATAATGTACGGAGCTAGCTAAAGAGTTTAGTCAATTTAGGCTGTAGAATTTGAGTTGGTATCTTGTTGTCCTATTATAAGTTTTTACAATAGGCTGTAGTCAACCAAATTTGACCTTTGAAGTCTAAAATTTTCAAAGGATGTGGCAACAAAATGCAGAGAAACAAAATGTATCAATAAAGTTTGACTATTTGTTGGGAATTTGCCTACATCCTCAGGCTGAAAGCAAGGAAGAAGATTACTATTAAAAAAAATATGAGATTTTACAAGAAACTTAATATCTCACTCACACACATTTTGAAGAAAGCCCGAAATTTACACACTCTGTTTCAAAGTTGAATAGAATACAAAAGAATATGGTATTTTGGTGTGTTTTTGTGTTCTGCTTACAAATGAGAATGACCATTTATAATAGACTCCAATGGTACGATGTTAAATAAATTGAAACCTTTACTAGGTTATCTCTTAAGCTTTAATTGGTTACCACTTTTCATTCACTTTGCCACTTATATTCTTGGCCACATAATTTTCTTTCTTAACTAAGATAAATTTTGACCACTCATGTTACCATAAATGTAAGCCATATATTTTATTACTCTCCATCTTGTCTTAGATTTTCGTAGTTTTCCCTCCATTGCTATGTTTCGTTTACTTGTGAAATCCTGAAAATAACTCATTGGTAGGCAGTGAAATGGATTTGTGTTCCATATACTAGTTTAATTGGTAATATCATGTATATCATGGTTTGCACTAGTTTGGAAAAACTTATTGGCTGACGGTGAAATTGATTTCACCGACATTTCACATGCTGTGAGTGCAGTAAACAGGTATATGAGAAATCTTAGAAATCTCATTGGTAGCAGATGAAGTAAATTTGTGTTCAATATACTAGTGTAGTTGGCAGTATATCATGTATGCCATGTTGATTGATGAAGTTGGTATGAATTGAAGTGAAGATAGATTAGCTGCTTCAAAGGCTAGGCCTAATTCATCATTTTAAGGTTGTTGGAGCCCAAACCCGTAAACTACATAGTATTCTAATAATATAGGAATGCAAACCTAAAAGAAATGAAGACATCCAAATAACAAATAAATTAAAGTAAACAAAATATGTAATTTCATAATATCCCATCACCCGTAGATCTAATTTTTTAGTGGAGATTCACTATTATTTTTTTCTTTTGCTGCATCAGAAGTTACCTTACCACACAAAAAGGTACTTTGCTAGTTTTGTATTGCCATCAGTTCTTGTAATGTTAATCACTGGAGGAAACAATTTGGTAATCACCCTAGTGATTGAACTGAAGAAAGTTTATAATACAACCTTTTTTTAAGAAACTCAGTTAATGCTAGACACAGTAAGAAACTCGGTCAAACAGATTTTTTGTCAACTTAGTCATACAAGTATCATCGACTTCCATTAATCAACTTCTAGCATCTCTGTATGTTCTAATCTTATGAATACATGACATAGGGTATTGCACCAAAATCTTGCATCCCATCTGCTCTATGGACTGCAAAGAGTCACCTTACACAGACTAATCCTGGCAACTCTGTTCACATGTTAATTTTTTATCTTCAAGCAAATACTATCATACAGAGTAACTTACTCTTACTGATATTGAATTTTGTTGAAGCCATCTTAATTATGTCATTGTTCGATTGGGACATCAAACAACCATATTGTTTCTTGATCTCTTGTTCATGTTAACTTGATCATATTTAATTTATGCCTTTAGTTATTGAAAATCTTGAACAGAATCATTTTCTTTTAAAAAAATTTAATCCCAAGAATCCTTTCTTTCCAGCTAACTGATACCGTACTATTGTATGAATAGATTGCAACTTATTAATATAGAATAGTTGAATTATCCATTTTAGATCATTTTAACTTAATGTCTTTCATGGGTGTAAGATAAACTTTGTTATGAGTGTCAGTTCTTCAATTAATTGTTCTGAAAGCAGTTGCCCCGAAACCTAGGAGTTCGGGCTATTGTTTTGTTTTTGCACTATAAGCTATACAACAGCTATATTTTATATTTAAGGTTAAAATCCCCTGCTAAATAGAAATCCTGGCCCCAAATCAACTAGGAGTCCAAATTAAAATAAGGTAAGAAATAAAAAAGATCAAGATATGGAAGAGTTAAATAAACGTTCCTTGTAGAGTAGTTTCCTAATATTTTAAATCAATACATGATTTGATTCATACAGTGCATTTCATGCTTAGTGATTAATATGGCATACATTAATTTCTTTCATGGTGTTCAGGAAATTACTTAAGGGTAAATTACTACTCTTAGTACATAAAATTATTTTTTAGGGCTAATGATGTAAACCTCATTAGTAACTTTATATGATTATGTTCTCTCAACTATGCTAATTATTTTTTCATTCATTAGCTTGTCTTTCTTCTTCTTCTTCTTCTTTTAACTATGATTCTATTTATAATTTTATTTAACTGTGTAGATATCGTTGAACAGTCAAATAATTCAATTGACAGCAATCAAATGCAAAATCCTGAGGTTCCTGAAAATGCAATTGCTTTGTCAGAGAATAATCTGGGCTCCCAAGTGCATGTCTCAAGCTCTACTGAGGAATCTGCTGCGATTCCAACTGCTGATAATAGTGAGAAGAAGGATTGTGATTTCCAACCTTTGGAAACTGACGCACAAATGCACGTTTCTCTAGAGAATAAGGTAGTGAATGCTGGTGCTGCTGTCAGAGACGGCTCAGTGACATATGCTGGACAAGAGACTGATGCGAAGGGAAGTGATGAAATCAATTCAGAAGGTAATATGGTTCCTTCCTCACCCAGTGAATATCCAGGCCAAACATCCAAGGCGGAATTTAAGCATTCAGAGGAAGAAATTCTTTCTGATCCAATGGCAGCTGCTGAAGTTTGTCTATCAGAGGAAGACAATGCTACTGAGTTGGTTTCTAAGACGCCCTTGGGTGATCCAATTCCTATTCTTGAATCTGTTGACCTTTCAGATCCTACTGATACTGCCCAAAACAAGGTGAGAGTTGAACAAGAACTGAACTTAGCTAGCTCTGTCTCCTTTAGTGGAAAGAGAGAAGTGAATGAAAATGCACACGAGCTTTCTGTGCCAACTGATATTCCTGTGGTAGAAAATACTGCAAGTATGCTTGAAGATTTTAAAGATCATAAGAGAGTGAAAATACACCAGCCTCTGACCTTAGATTCTGCTGAAATAGTTCAAGAAAAGAAAGATGATTTTGAGAATCCTGTTTCTGTGGAAGATGATGATAGTTTACATACAATAGAGTTGAGTGAAGTCAGTAAGGTGTCTGCTTCAGATATGCATGCTGTAGAAGATAATTTTGTTAATGATCAGAAAATACATGTGGCCTGTATTCCTTCCACTGAAGAGAAGGGTTACGAGTCTAAGCTCAATTTCACTAGCAATGACTGGCCAGATGAATTTGGAGCCCCTACAAATGCTCTAACAATTGCGATGGAGCAAGGCAATCCAGTTACCTCTATAGAAAATCAACATTCTGATGTTTCTGATGATTCATTACATGTGTGTGGTCAGGAAACTGCTGTCATCATCTCGCATGATGTGAATCCTGTTGTTGCCTCTTCAGATACCAATGTCATTGGCCTGCATGATGCTGGAAATCACGAGGTTCAGGCAACTGAAGCATGTGATGTTGTCAGAAAGGATGAGAAAGAAATGGTTAAAGAGGAAGATTATGCCAAAAACGTGATAACAATGTCCAAGTCAGATACTAATCTTCCTGAAGTCCAAGTCAATCCAGCAATCAGTCTACATGAAACTAGTGAAGCGGGTGATCATGAGAAAGCTAAAATTAAAAAATGTGTTGGAGTGGAAGTTGAAAGTAAGGAGGAACTTTCAGAGGAAAAACTTTTATTGGAGACAAAAAGAGGTTTTGAATTTGATAGCAATCTTCATGAATCCCAAGCTATTGATGAGGATAAAATGGATGTGTCTTTGATGAAATTATCTGATACCAAGTTGACAAACATCGAAGGAGTTTCAGATATGCCAGCCATTTCAAAGCAGCTTGAAGTCAAAGGCAATTGTGAAGCACAGGGAGAGTTTAATAATGCTGAACATGGCAGGCACATCAACTCATTAGAGAAAACTTCAGAAGACCATACAACCAAAGTTCCTTTACTTTTACCATCAGATACTAAATCTTCTATGCAGGCTTCTGTTGTTGATAGTAGTGAAATCAGAGAGCATGGTACAGGACATTCTGGCATTGATCAGGCTTCACAAGGAGAAAACAATAATATTAAACATCAGTTTAGTGCATCTACAGTCAATGTTTCAGTTGACTCATCAAGCCAAGCTGATAGTTTGGAGGGTAACTGGGGTTCTGTTTCAGGTACACTTGCATTTCTCTCAATGAAAATCTACTTTTAAGTCGATCAATCTTCCAGAAGTCATATGCAGAAAGTAGAGGGGGTTAGAGGAAAAATAAATTAGGTTGAATTTTCAGTCACACAGCCCAAAGCCTTGTAACAAAGAATTTTCCAATACTCATCTGATTTCATTTGATAAATATATTATAGACTATTATATGTATAGGCAGAGTACTTATCTTCTCTTGAAATCTGCATTTTGTTAAAATCTGGATCTGGAACTCTTTAACAAAAGCAAAAAATTAGTCCAACTCGTGATGTTTTTCCTCTAGCAACTTTTATGTCATGAGTTTATGGTCCAGATTTTAAGAAAATGGTGACGTCCGCTCATGATAATTTTTATTTATGTGTGTGTGTGTTTGTACTGCTATTTCTTTAAATCATCTTTATCTGAGATGGTCCATACTCGTAATGGTGTTAATGTGCCCGCTTCAATGTTAATAATTTTGCTGATGAGCTCCATAGGGTATTACATGGCAGATCAGCAAATTACTTAGCTTGTTTAGGAGACTAACCCCCCTGTGTTCAAATTTGCTATCTTTTATCTATGAGAGTTAAAAAAATAAAAAATAAAAAAACTTTACTGTGTTTTTGTTTTGTTATGGAACAGTGCTTTCAACCAAATCAGATGTACCGGATGTTGTTGATGGTGAGGCTGTAGCATCTGCAGAAGCAGAGCAATCGAACTTGAAGAAACTAGAATGTGCAACAGAGAGACAAAATTCTGAAAAATCTGATATTTTCGAGGCACCATCTTTCATGACATTGGTTGAACCAGGAGGTGGGAGTAACCAGAAAGCTGCCATTTCTGATATCAATACAGTACAGAACTTTGATCAGAAGCAAGTTCGTTCACAGGCTGGTTGGTTTCCTTCTCTTACTAATGTTGTGAATGAATCGGAAGGGAGAAAGAAGAATGAAGAAATCATTGCCAAGGTAACAAATTGGAGTAATGGAAAGCAACACAATCCTTTGAAGAATCTTTTGGGTGAGCCCAATCTCGTGACCAAGCCGAAGTCTCCAAACCCAAGAGAAAATAAAGCTCCTGTAATTCAAAAAGACGATATAGCAACAAAAGAAAACAAAGCTTTGGTGACAACAGTTAGCTCAATACTGGGTCCTGAAGCACCCAACACTGAATCGGCCACAAGAGAAACCGGGAAAAAACTGAATTCCCCAGGAAGGTACACGGCAGACATTAAGATAGAGAAGAGAAAAGTCAAGGGGAAACCTTACTGGGCACAATTTATCTGCTGCTCATCAGCAAAGTAGGAATTTTAATGCCTTTGGTTACATTACGTAGAGACAATGAAGAATTGGTTTGACCTTTCATTGCACTATTTTTTTGTGCTCTTGGCGGTTGGTCAATGTTTGGAAAACTTCTCTTCTGTGTTATATTAGTTTTAGTTTTGTGCTTAAAAGGAGACTTGTGTATACATATTACTGCTCATTTTGTACCTTTGTTGGTAAATCTTGTAGTTTTTTGAAGTAGTTATTTATTTATTTATTAATAAATAATTTTATTAATTTATTAATAAATATATATCTATTAATTTTAAAAAAAATATGTTTGAGATAATAATTGTGCTTTGCTAAATATATTTTCAAAAGAGGCCTTTGAAATAATAATACTTTTAAATAATGTTTATTATTATATATAAAAAATTCTAGATATTGTACGTGCATTGCAAAAATAAAAAAATGAGATTGAATTTAATTTGCCTAATAAAAAACAAAGACAAATAATTTAATGTGTATATTGATAAAGCATTGATCGATAAAGCAGAGTTCTCAAGGTTTGATTGCTCATAGTCTTTGAAAGTACACTATAAGCAGGAAAATTATGTAACATGCTATATTTTAATCAAAAAGATTTATGAACGATATTGGGTCATTTTGGGTGCAAATTCCTCTTTAATAAAAGGGATAGAGGAGAACTTTAAAAGTAATGGGGTGAAATTGTTCAAAGTTCTAAAATATTGGGGACTAGATTTTATTTTCGTTTTTATTTTATTTAGTGGGTGAATGCAATTTCTTCAATTTCCCAGAAATGGGAAGAGGAGCGTAGTCTTGAATAACAACATGACGACATGGAAGTGAAGACTGAAGAGCAGAGCAGAATAAATAACACAACACAATGCTCCAATTTGCTACATGGAATGGAATGGAGAGTGTAATATCCTTTCCTTTTCATAATATCAATATCCATTGCAGATTCAACAATAACGTCTTCATCTCTCGAACCCTAATTAGAAAACCACCCATTATCACTTACTCTTCTTTGTTATCATCAACACCATCACTTGATGAGAATTCTATAAAACACACAACCCTTCTCGTTGAAAGCTACCATGAACACCAAGCACTCAATGCTTTGATTCAGAGGATGAACAACAAAGTTTCATCCCCTTTGGAAATTCTTAAACAGGATGAAGATTGGAGCAAGGAACATTTCTGGGCTGTCATCAATTTACTCAAAAATTCCTCAAGATCCAATCTAATTACTCAGGTACCCTCTCTCTCTCTCTCGAATTATACAGTTAAATTCTGAAACTTTGTCTATTTGAACAGGTTTTTGATATGTGGAAGAACATAGAGAAATCTCGAATTAATGAGTTCAACTATCAAAAGATTGTTGGGATCTTAGTTGAGGAGGGTTTGATGGAGGAAGCTGTACTTGCAATTCAAGAAATGAAGGGTTATGGGCTTAAACCTTCTTTAGAGATTTATAATTCGATAATTCATGGTTATTCGCGAATCAGGAAGTTTAATGATGCTTTGTTTTTCCTTAAAGAGATGAAGGGAATGAATTTGGTTCCGGAAACCAATACCTATGCTGGTCTAATTCAAGAGTATGGGAAATATAAAATGTATGATGAGATTGATATATGTTTCAAGAAGATGAAGTTAGATGGATGTTCTCCTGATCAGATGACATATAATTTGGTTATTGAGGAGTTTGCACGTGGTGGTTTGCTCAAAAGAATGGAAGGAGTATATAAAAGCATGCTTTCGAAAAAAATGCGATTGCAATCGTCTACTTTGGTTGCAATGCTCGAGGCTTACATGAAGTTTGGTATGATAGACAAGATGGAGAAGTTTTACAAAAGGTTATTTAACTCCAAATATCCTTTCAAGGAGGACTTGATTAGGAGATTGGCTGAGGTTTATATTAAGAACTACATGTATTCAAGATTAGATGACCTGGGGGATGATCTTGCTTCAAGAACCGGTAGGACAAAGCTTGTGTGGTGTTTGCGCCTCCTTTCTCATGCATGTCTTTTGAGTCGAAGAGGTATGGATTCGGTTGTGCAGGAGATGGAAGATGCAAAGGTTTCATGGAATGTAACCACCGCAAACATTATTTTGCTTGCTTATTTGAAGATGAAAGATTTCAAGCGCCTGAGAGTTTTACTATCTGAACTACCAACTCGTCACGTGAAACCAGATCTTGTCACTATAGGAGTAACATTTGATGCAAGTAGAATTGGTTTTGATGGAACTGGGGCTCTAGAAATGTGGAGAAGGAATGGTTTCCTATACGAATCAGTAAATTTGAATACTGATCCGCTGGTTCTTACTGTATACGGGAAGGGACAGTTCCTTCAAAACTGTGAAGATGTATATACCGCCCTCGAGCCTAATGCTAGAGAAAATAAGAGATGGACATATCAGAACCTCATTGGTTTAGTAATGAAGCACAGTCAAAGGCAGCTTTGATGGCATCTAAATGGTGTAGAATCGATGATGTATGGAAGCTGCAAGTGATACTTCTTCGATAGAAATCTTCTAAGGTTATCTCACGACGCACCTGAAGTGTAACTTTGGGGCCTTACAATGAGCATATTAATTGTTTGGTTGGTGGAATTTGAGCTGTTTTGTGCTACAATGAGATAAAAATATGAAGAAATCTGTTGGCTCTTCCTGTAAACCTTTTGGTGTTGTCAAGAGCAGAAATGGAATACTCTATTGACCTTGCAGAAATGTAAGAATTATTTATGTATCCATGCACAATGCACATATGTATCAAGCACACTTGCATAAATCCACCATGTTTACTACCTGTAGACTCCTCTTCATGAAGACTATGGGTTATGGAGCAAATAATGAACTAATACCATATTCCTAGCTATGATTTCTGTATTGTTAAAGCCCTACAGAACATTTCAATTTCTGCTAACAATCCTTTGTCTCCATTTCCTAATCCCCCACAATCCTTATCGACAGACATTAAGTGAATAAGATACTCACGTACTTCTCCCAAATCCTCCAGTGAAGTAAACGTCTTCTCCGCATGCTTATCTTTGCGGTCTTCTTGTGTACTGTTGGTGTATATGTATTTTCTGCATGCCTGCAATACGCAGGGAAAACGAATGTAAAATCTGCAAGTACCATTTTTCAATATGTATCCTTGCAAATCAAATTATTCAAATTGAGAAAATTTGAGGTGAAGCAGACATATCACATCATCTATACGCCTGTCCTATAAATTTTAGCCATATCCATATATTCACCAATTATAATAATAATTATGATGAAAGAGAAATGACCACACGTGTTATGTTGTTATTGAATGGTTCATTAAACCGATCTAAGTTTTTCTTTTCTCGTTGAAATTATTGTCTTACAAGTAAGACCTAATGACGAGAACTGAAGGATTCTCATACGAAATCTAATCGACAAGGAATAACAGTTGTTCTTTATAATGTACGCAAATGAATTTTCTTTTGATTTCATATCTATTTGAAGTTCCTCGAGTTCTTTTGGTAGCTTAAGAGAGAGTGGGAGAGAAGCACTTAACCGAAAACCGAAATTTGTTACCTGAAGCACATGACTGAGACGATCAATTTGCTCGGCCTTCAGGAATTTACAATTTAGTAATTCTCGAAATAGAAGTATCACTTCAGTGCTCATATTACTAGCCCCAAGGTTTCCAATTATACCGGATATGCAGGGACCATCAAACACAGTTTTCATCCACGCAGGAATTTTGTTATGTTTTAGCAATGCGACGGCAATGTGTACAGCAGGCTTGTGATGATCGAAGAAAGATTTTGATGCGAAACATGGAACTGCCAAAGTCATTGCCGTCTCCTCAACTATCAACCTGCACCAATAATTTTCCGCAATGATTCTACTTTCCAGCGAATCCAACTTTTCCCATCCTAATATTATCGATAGGCAGAATCCACAGTTCATCGCCACTCTAATGTCACTGTAGAAAATAAGACCTTCTAGCACGGCCATTATCGACATTAGGGAACCCATGGAGCATTCCAGCTCCTTGTGTTCTCCATTTTCTGGGCCGGATAATCTGGTAAACAACTCTAACAGGCAATACGAAGAGACAAGCTTGACTAAAGGTGATCCAAAATGAATGAGCCTGCAGAAATCATGGCAGCGGATGTTGATGATGTAAAGAGATTGCTTCATGTTGAATGGATTGAGAAAATTCTGCCAGTCCACAGCACCTGGTAAAATAGCGTGCAAACTAAGGCAACAAAGAAAGATTTTAGAAGTTGGAATCATACAGGTGCATATGCAATCAACTGAGGCACATACCTTCGTACGGAGAAGTAGTATAGTAAAAGCATGAATATCAAATATTCTCCAGTGCTTGTTCCCTCGTCATAATCACTCAAAGCCGGTCCCTTCAAGCAAGCAGCATCAATGGTGGTATTGATGGTAGAGACCAATGATGTGTTTAGAACTATCGCTTTAGAAGCTTCTAGAAGTGCATTGTTGGTGGAATGGTACAAGATTAAGGAAAGAATGCCGATTACAAGTAGACTTTCATAAGTCCAGCTATCCTTAGAAACTGTACATATCAAGTACTCGATTAACTACAAATGAAGCCAAAAAGTTTCGATAAGTTCCCTGAATCGATGAGCATAATTAAAAGAGAGCTACAATAATCACCTTCATAGTTGCCGCAAGCCAGGCTTCCTCATCAGAAGCAGAAACAATTTCAGGATGCGCTGAGCGTAAAATGTTAAATGTCAAAATTGAGATGGCCGTGAATGTGTCTGAGGAAGAAGAATAGCCTGAACTGTTAAAAAGAGCTTTGATTGCATTTCCTATGCCATGCAAACAAAATTGATCTGAAGCAGCAGGAAAGATGTTAATGACTGTAGTCACGAAATTCACTACTGATACAATGTCATGCACTTGGCCTTCTTCCTTTATGAGCTGTGTCAATAAGCATACCAAAAGAGAAGCTCCATAGTTATCTCCCTCAGCCACTAATTCTGCAATCACCTTTTCATTTATCATCGCCCTACATCTCCCATCGACAATATCAGTCACAAGAGAGCTATTGCTTCTGCAGAATTTCAACATTTGGTAAGATAGTGACTTGCTTATTTTCTCCTGTTGGAACAACCATTTCAACGATAACGAGTGAATCATTGCCGAAGGCAAATCCCATTCATTTTCAATCACTAGTTGGAACAGCACTCTCTCAGCTTCCGGACTGTAGGGGATTTGGCAGCTCATTTTGTCAAGACTCCTATGCAAACCATAAAGATTCACAAGCCATATCATAGTTGAAGAATCAGCTACGCCACATTGGAAATTGCTACTATTGACAAGTATATATTGTTCCAATGAAGCTAAAACCAGCTTCTCATCTGCAAGCCTGAACAAGAATATCTTAGGAATATGGCGAAAGACAGGAGATAAACCTACAAGATCAATAGAAATGAGAGCCCAATTACCTGTCATCATATAAAGCAGCAACGTGCAATATTAGCAAAACTGCAGATTGACAAGAAGACAACTGGAAGTTATGCGAGCTCTTCTGACCAAGTAGAAAAAGCAAATCAACAGGATCAGATGGTATGTGTAAAGCAGCATCTCTAATGGGTTGCCCCGTATCACTTCCCAAAAGAACATCAACGAGTGAACTGAGCATAAGATATACTCTCCATTTTATCTTTTCTGCAGGAAACAATCCTAGAAATCCACATGAAAAACTGATCCAAGGAGATGAAATCAGGATCTTTGCAAACTGAGTGGCTTGAATGTCAGAAACCTGAAGCAGTATCGAATGAAAAGTTTCCAGGACCCCCAAAACGATTTCCTCATTTATGTCATTGATGACCATTATAAACCAAGGTAATATATGTGATGTGCATACATCCAGAATTGAATTTCGTAGTTCCGTGCCAATAGATTTGTTGGTGGAGAGCTCCTCATAAGTGTATGCATATGCCTCTTTAAGGAGGTACAAGGAATGCAAAACTTGACTAGTATCTGTCTCGGAGATGCTTAAACAAGCTAAAACTGCATGTTTTGATGCTTCTTGAACTGATGTTGCTAGATTTGCAGTCCTATGAAAAGACGGTGACTTCAGAAGAGCTACAAAGACAGAGCAGAGCATTACGAATGTTTCGGGAAGCATGCCCATCTCTCCCACAGTATGCCTTTTAAGCATCCTTTTCAAAACAAGAACTAATTCCTCAACATGAGAAGTTGAAACTATTCCAGGAAAATTAGAAATGCAGTTCCCTATGAGCTTCAGTGTCTGACTTTGAACAGGGTGAAAAGGAACTTCAGCCACATAATTCAATACTGGAATCAAAGTCGTAAATCCAACAACCAGCCTTTGTCTGAAGGCCTGCTCGGCTGTTGAAAGAAGATTAAGCACCTTGAGGCAAGCGTTGACTGTTGGATCCTTGTATTCTGTGCAAAAATATATAGAAGATGATCAGCCCCAAACTGCGATTTACTGTTTGCTGAAAAGCTTTTCCAAGTAATTGTACTGACCTGACAATCTTAGTATTTCAAATACATAATCTGCAATGTTTTCTTCCACCAAAACTTGGATCTCTTTGCCTGGAGCACATTCCCATGACAAATAATATAATATCAAATTTAGTGTGCTTAATTGGACCTGGCTGTCTGATGAAAGCAATGGGCCTTTGATGGCCTCGGCAAACAAAAGAGTCAGAGAAGGCTGATCCATTCCATTATCTGTTATTTGCGTGAAGTTATCTGTTTCATCAAAACTCATGCTGCTTATCCCGTTTGTATATGTATTTACAAAACACCCTTTCTGTGCTAGAATCGTCAAAAGTGCTGGCATATATAACATAAACTGTTTAGTGGGAGAAGACAGCAATAAGGCTATAATGGTAATGACAAATGCATCTACATGTCCATGCATGATATATTACAATGACTGCTACATATCACCTAAGGTTGAATCAAACTAAAAGTAAGAACTCATTGAATGGTTATTCTAAATCACCTGTTCATGGACGGCCCTACATCCATGATTAGCATTTGCAATGTTTGATGTTGACTATAGGAAGTTACAAAAAGCTTTAGGTTTGCATTTAAATCATGAAATGCATACTACAAAAATGTGTTTTAAGTCATGATCAATACTGTTTCTGCCCACTGGGCATCTAACTGAAATGATGATTTAATCTCACTGCCCATTCAGTAAGGCCTCAGAAAAGGATAACTTGACAGGGCATATAGAACTGCAGTAGATGAAGAAATATATATCTGAAAGAATATGACGGACCTACACAGTTCAAGCGAACATCATCTTTTTGGGTCTTCATCAAGGCCTCCAATGAAAGATTCAAAAGCTTAGGACAGAAAGAAAAAAGAACATCAGTACCATCTCCATCCGTAGATGTGCATTGGATGGCAGATACCTTATACAGAACAAAAAGGATCTCCCCACGGATTTCCTCACTGCAATTGGAGGAACAAATAGCACTAGGTTATAACTTATAACACAGTAGATGCATGGCAATGGAAGATTTTCTCTTTCGAGGTTGCTTTCTGTCTTACCTTGGCAATTCAAGCCCTATCACAAGATTGGAAATAAGAGCTTGTTTGTCTTTAATGTGGACAAAAGGATCATTTGATTGACAGTTTAAAAGAACCCCAAAGCAGTGAAGCTACACATAAAAAAAGACCAAAAAACGAATGGCATGAAACTTGTGAATTCTTTTAAGAACATTGAAGAATAATAAATGTACAAAATCCAAATCTCTTCCAGAAATAACATACACATAAAATGATTATGTTTTTTCACAGTGACTTCACCTTTACTTATGGTCTGTATCAAGAACTCAAACAACCAAGCAAATAAGACTCAAGGCAGTTCAAATTTCCCACTCATCTACTTTGATTTATCAGGAATCAAACAGAAAAATGAAACATAATTCCATTCTTCTAACAACCATCTTGAGATTTACAATCTAACACCAGTATATATGCCGTATTTCTGCCGTTACATTCTAAAACTTCTCAAAAGAACAGTCAATTAAACCAAGTTCCTTTCAGTAATTCCTTGCTGGAAATTATCATTTTTCTCGATTCTTGACAAAATTACAGTAAACAATCATTGACAATTCTATTGAAGCATCTCAAACGTTAAAGATGGCATGATCTAAAACTTAAACCCCAAGTCTAGTAGAATCAGTTAAGCTAGATAAGTTGCGTTGAATCAAAGGTTTGAAACAAAGGATTTGTATTTCCTCTCTTTTGCCTCAATTTTTCTCAGAAATACGATGCAAAATCAGTGAAAAAGAAAGAAAGAAAGAAAGAAAGTAGAGTGCACACTGTCTGGATGGGAGGAAATGCTGGACAAGAAATCAAAACTTGCAAATTTCCATCAATTTTACCTAAACAACCTAAACTTGAGTTCCATCTACCAATTTCTTCTCAAGATGTTATGAAAGATTACTCAACATAAAACTAAAACTTTAACATTTCAATTTCATTTTGATTTTGAAATTGTTTTTTGTACGAGCAAAGAAATTCATATTGTCTCTCATTTTCCTCCACAACCTCTGAAACCAAACACAGGATACAACATATAGATTTAAGTAGAACCAATCAATCACATGAGATAAGATGAGATGAGAAACGTACCATATATAGCTGCTTACTGCTCCAGGACAAGGCGGCCGAGGAAAGCTGACCAGATAATCGTGAGACAAAATCGGCGAAAATATCCGAATCGCTGATTTCACAGAGCGAGTTGATTAAATCGATAATTTGAGTTGCAATTTGAAGATCATCGTATGAGGCGAGAGCCGAAAGGAGAGGAGAGACGAGAACGTGTGCGTGTGAGGATAAGAGAGATAGAGGACGAAGAGAGAGAGCTAGGGAGAGCTGAGAGAGCGAATAGGACACATGGATCGTCGGAGCCCGTGGGGTTGTGATGAGATTTGAGAAGCAGAGAAGACAGATGGAACCGCCGAGAAAGAGAGTCGAATTGTGGCCTTTTGAACATGAAGATTTCTCAATGAATTCGAGATCTTCTTCTTCCTCCGATCGGTTCTGGTTCTGGTAATGATACATTTTGTGTTTGATTATGGTGTTGTCAGTGATCGAGAGTGAGTTGAAAGAGAAGATTCTCGCTCCATAATTCATTTTGAATTTTGGCGGGGAGTATATAGAAGTAAAGGTTAGAATCCCGGGTTTTCTACCCGACCCGAATAAGCCTGATCCCAAGGAATTGGATCGGGTTCAATCGGAATTTGAAAACAATTTTATATATTATTTTATAAATACTAAATTTTAATATTTAAATACATAAATTTTAAATTACAAAGAGCATTAAATAAAAAAAAATCATATTTCTCCTAAAGACTCTTCAATAACCCTTTTATTTTTGCATTTTTAATTTTTTTTTTAAATTGATCATATTTACCAAAATTATTTAATACATTATTTGATCATTATCCAAACTTTCACCCATCCATTGTTATGAAAATAGATGTACACAAAAATAAGCTCCCTTCCTTATTATTGTACCTTAATTAAACTAAAACTAATTTTATTTAAATTTTATAAAATAGACTTATTTTTATATGTTTAATTAGATTTTTTTTTAAAAAAATTAAACAACCAAAATTATAATTTAATTTTATATTTATTCTAATGGATATATTAACTATTTCTAATATTTAGATAATTAAAATATTATTATTTTCATTTTTAAAAATTAACAAACTTAGTAGACCGTAATAGAATGTGGGTTACGATGGATTGAATTGTTTTAAAATTTTTAATAATTTATAACATAAATTTTACTATTTTATATAAAAATTAAAATACTAAGGAGTTTGAGTTAAGATGAATAGTATTATTTTATAAAAATTTTAAATTAAAATAATAAAATTATTAAGTTAATTTAAAATTAAAAATGATTTTAAAAAATAAATGTATATTCCTAAAAGTTTATCCATATATAATTAAAACTTTAGGAAAATAATTATATATTATTAACAACTATAAGGGTTCTATAAAATTTGCCTTTAGTGTATGAATCGAAGATTGCTTCTTGTTCTACCAAAAATGTTCAAATTAGCAGATTATATATATATAAAAAAAAAAATTACATATACCCAATTTAAAAAATTATATTAACGGATAAAAAATTCTAATAAAAAAATTAAAAATTAAAAAAAATATATTTGAAGCCTCATAACCCTAGAGGTAATATCTATTTTTATCCATAAGGCTATATTTTAAAAGCTTATAACACTTAAAATGTTTATTAAATAGTTAACTATATTTATATTTTTGTATATATTATAAGTGACAATAATTTTTTTTTTTAAATTTATATTTGAAATAAATTTAAAACTAACATATAGTTATTACATTCTCTCATATATTAATTAATATTTTAAATAAATTAAAATTAATATATGAAGTGATTATTGAATATTTAAGTTTTAAAAGAGTAGTATTACTTGTACATTAAATTAAACAACCAAAGTCACCTCCTCCCTTCAATTAGGACATGAACAATTATAGTTAATGAAAATTGAAAATTGAATATTTATAGACGACCGATTAAAATGATAATGATGGCGGTGAATCTTAATACGATACCGTTTGACAGCAATCACACTTTGATATATATATATGTACATACATACGATATTGATTATTATCAAACTAAAAAACAAAAATAACATATTATCACCTATGTTTTGATGATATCTCTGTCTCTGTCTCTTTCTCTTTCTTTATGAGTTTCCTGTAAATCTTGGAAATTTTGTAAATTTTCATTCCAAGAGTAGTAAAATTAGTAGAGACTGGAAAGGCAGGAATTTTATCTGTTTGTTAACAATTTTGTTGTCAATATAGCATGCAAGAAGCAAAATTTTTCTTTTTCTTCAAACAATGAATGCAAGAAGAAAATTTTAATTGGAGAACGCAAAGGTTATGTTGTTAATTATAAGGTTATGGTAAACTGGAGACTCAAATGGATATTATATATATAGATATAAAGAACGTAAATATTATTTTTAATCCTCATACATTGATAACGCATTTTAAAACTATATTTTTTTTAATCAAAATATAAGTAAAAAAAATTATTTTAAAAATGCTTCTTTTTTTTTATAATCTATATTTAGTTAAATATTTTATCAATTTATTTCAAAAGTAGATTATTTTAAAATATAATTTAAAAGAGTAATATTAATCATCCTAAATTTTTTTTTTTAAAAATACATCTTATATGAAGTGATAAGTGAATTGACACATATTTATTGAATAGTAAATTTTCATAATTTTCAAAGTCATTTATAACTTTCTTTTTTAATGTAATATAATCCCACCCATAACATATTATTTCAAATTTAAACCCCAAAAAAGAAAGAAAAAAATTAGAAAAATTAATTTTAATAACATGATTTGATTTATATAATTAAAGAAAGAAAATTTTCTTTGCGTTATGGATGGTAAAATTCTGGGTCCAAGATGGATATTTTCATTTTCAGACCTGGGCCGCCTTGAAAATGCAGGAATAATTGCTGTAAGCGTAGAGAAAAACCGATTCCTCCATGCTCTGGATCTGTGTTGTTCTAAGAAAACAGATCCCTTTATCTGGATCTGTCTGCGTTGTTGGGGATTGCTATGGATCTTTTGTTGTATTACTGTGATGTTCTGTTTATGAAATGAAACATTTGCTTCTTTCAAACAAACAAAAATAAAAATAAATAAATATGGGATTACCCACTGGTTCAAATATTACAGAAAAAGAAACTAATAAAAAATAAAATAAAATGAAAGTAAAAGCATGCGAGCGGAAGTAATATAAAGCACACAAGAGTCCATTAATTCTCATATTCTGATTCTTACTTCCAATTTAAACAAAAAATACAACACTGGTTTTGAATATGAATAGTAGAATTTGGTATATAAATGTAAAAAGAAGAGATTTATAAAAACAACTTGCTTGCCTCGCTCTAACTTCTTAACCTAGGAGGAGCATGAACCCCAACGAGTACATATACCTTTGAAAAAAAATTCAGATTACACATAACACATCTAAAAAAAAAATCGTCTAAATATCTTCCTGATCGTTCTAGCGATTGCCGAAGCAGAGATGTCTCTAAATAGCAATTCCCTTTCTTTCCAATTCATTCTCTCAACTAGACTAACCTTTGTGAACATTGTTTTTTTGGGGAAGAAAAAACTTCCCAGCGACACCCCAAAGAATGATAACAGAGCTATACTGATTACTTATTTTTCACATTATGTGGGCTCAAACTCATTTGTTTTGAAAATTTATGGAAAGAAAAGAAACAAATGTAGCATCAGGATAAAAAAGGGTATACAAAACTCACACTAGGGAGGGATTTAACCGAACCAAAACCACCCCATTGACTACTACTCCATTCTCATGATTGGACAGCCAGCCTCTGAAGATGCTCAATGAACACTTGAAGGCTCACATCATCGGTAAATAGTACATCGGACCCAGCAGCAACCTCATTTGTATTGTTATATGTAGCAGATGGGTTCAACTTTGCCAATAAGAACCTTGCCTACTCAACATAGTCATTGAACAAATAAAACCATGATAAGTTTTATATGATGAACAATTATAAAAATTTCTAGAATAACAGTTCAATGAACAGGTTCATAATGTCAAACATACAATTGAATAGTTGGAATATAAAGTTAGCAGCACAATAAAATGAAAACAAACAAGGTTTGACACTAATCTCGAAATTCATCCAAGGTCAGGACCCAATTGAATAATCTACAGAGGCAAAGTCATCAATTAACATTTGATTGGCTTTTTCTTTCTTTTCTTTTCTTTTTTTTTTTTAAAACGGAGTGGTACTCTGCACCAGTCTAACCAATTTGATAATCTATGAAGGCAAAGCCATAATTTATACTTTAATTTTGCTAATCTTTTATTTGGATGAAATTCATGTCTTCTAAGGTAATTATTATTTCTTTTCGCTTCTTTTTTAAATATTTTCATTTCCTTAACTATCCATTATGATGCATGTGAGATGATGGGAGGCGAAGAATAACAATACACATCAAATTTCTGCACTGTACTAATATTGAAAAGCTTTTTGGCTAAACTACAAATACATACACCAAATCACTCACCATGCAAGCTGGCTTATTAAATAACAGAAAGAAAATGGCAGACTATCTCTGTTATGTGAGAGGAGTAAAAGCTTTTTCTTTAATATTATATCTTTTTGAAGAATGTCATCACAGAATTTTAGATCTTAGAATTTTATCCTAAAATGATCCCATTTGTGTAGCTACTGGTTTATTTCACACTTGTATAGGATTGTTTCACGTATCATCTATAATTCCTTGACCTTATTCAGAAGTGACATATTTTACAATGAACAAAGTCACCAGTCAAATTAGTACACAATATGTTAAATTCCTATAACCATTAAGAGTTAAAAAACAATTAAATTTATAATGTCAGAAAGCAGATTTTACAAATCCAACCTATTATCTATTTAATTAAAAAACCAAATCCTATTATTTATATGTTAGGATAACACACTAATCAACATACCAATCACCTACTCTATTTTCATGTGCAACTAAGGCATCTATCTAGCTCTTCAAAATCTCACTATCAATTGTTATTTACATAATATAATATACAAATGCACATTTTATGATGACTTGCAGGAACTCCGATCTTCACAATGATCAACAATAAATTTCAATTTTTACTAGCATCAAAAGCTAAGGTGAAAACACATAAACAAACCTGAGATCCATGCTGATCGCAGACCACCAATCTAGGAACAGGAAAACGATCCCGAATGATTAGTTGAGCATCATCATGAGGAGCTTGCAAAAGCTGTGCAAATGCCTGAGAAATAACACAACGAGATTAAAAAAATATCATCACCAGTCATAAAGACAGTGATTAAGCCCACCAATGATCATGTGAAATCTCAATCAAAGATTGCTAAAAGTCTCCAAATATTCAAAGTTCATTTGGTTATAAGAATTGCTAAATAAAATGTTTAACATATTTACATCTAATGTTAAAATTTCAACCATATCTAAGTCACTACTGATGGTGTATTATGAGTGGCTGTAATGATCTTTGATCTCGGATACAATCATACCCATACTGTGACTGAAAATCAGATAGCTATAGTTTTACATAATTCCAAATCAAATACAACCTGTGACTCAGCATAAACTATGCCATGAGTTGACCTTAATTCATATAGGATTGAAACTCCCATTCGAGTACAATGAACAGCTTTTCACAATATCGGGTTAACAAAACTCAAACCAAAGCCTTCATTTAAGAAGAAAGACAAGCACATGGTTGCAGAATCTTCACTTTAACAATTTGATGCCAGTCAAAAGTTGTTCAAAATCAATAAATCTAAATATTCTTTCATCTATCACTGTGAAAGCCTGACATTTTATCAGCAATATCAGATGATAATGCTCATGCAGATGGCTCAATCACTTCATAATGAACAAAAAGGCCTCATTTGGGATATGGCTACGGCTCAACAGCTTGCAGTTCATCGGCCATAACAAGACATGGGAAACTTCAACAGAACAACAATATGACAAATAGGAAGTTCTTAAGTCAACTTGCCCAAAATAAGTTGAAAGAGAAACCAAGCCAACAGAACTCAAGGAGGTCCTCAACCTCTTAAAGCTCACACAGGATTTCCATAGTCAAAGAAAAGAAGGTAGTTTGCGAACCTGGAAAGGCATTACAGATACAAGCATACAAACTTTCATCTTCATAACACAAAGTACTATAGCCAAGGATATTGCGTCAGAACACAAAATTACAATAAAGAAAAATGAGTTAATTTGAATCATATACACAGATTGCAAGAAGGTTGGAACTCAGTTTGAACATCCCTGAGAAGGCAATATTGGAGATTCACAGAGGCAAATAATCACAGAGGTTGCCTTAATTGTAACTTATAAGACTTTAATAATGATTTACAAGCACTGAGCTGAAAGGCAAAGGGTAGAAGAATGGTATGTTCAAGAGATGTTTAATGTGAAAACCCAAAGAAGGAATTATATAGACAAAGTAGTTTAGGTCACTCAAAGCCAATCCCTGTAAAGCTAGAAGAATATCCAGGAAAGAGAAGAATTGTATCAAATTACAACACGCTCTTTATGCAGCCTGCATCTTTTATGAGCAATATGTAGCCAATGCTTTTAAATGCACCATTCGTCTCAAGCTATGCCCAGGTCAAGGAAGTGTAGATGAATATTACCTGGTGTTCAGGTTGATTTTGGTAACCCATGTTACGCCACTGTGCTATTGTCATTCCATGGAAAATGACAACACCGAAATATGAATCCAGCAAGAGGATGCGGTCAGCTGCAATGGAAGCCACATCCAACAATGCAGGCTGGGGCAGCGAATTGAATGAATAGGATATTAGTGATGGTTGAATCATAACAGCAGCATTGGTAATATTTTCTCGGTTTAACAACATGCGAAAGTACGCCGTCTCATCTGGACTGTTATTAAAAACCTGTTGAAGAGAAAGAGGAAGAAAGGACATTAGGAGAGCCGTTTGCATAAATATATTAACTAACAAATAATAGTATGAACCAGAAAATAATTACAAATCAAATTACCTGTACAAACTGTGACCGCCGCAGATTGAACATAAACTGAGGGAACAATGAAAAACTTGGGTTTAATGTGAAGGATGCAGGATCATCCTTACGATAGTCACCAAATTTGGTACACAGACGAATGAGCGACCTATCCAACCACCGAGTGGCATCAAACCCCTCCTGCTCAGAATAGAATCTATGATTAGTTGGCATCATAGTTCGGGCAAAGGAACAAATTAAGATTAAAGAGAATTTTAGTGTCTTATAGGTTTTTCCAAGGCTTTTGTGTTCAAATTCTGAGTTAAGCTATAATGTGTGGAGTTTTTATTCCCCTCTAGGGCTATTGGACATTGAGTCCTTCTGAATGTGACATCTTGTCCCTCCAGTACATAGGTTCTATTAAAATACTTCTTCCTTTGTTTATTAGCCAAAAAAGAGAAAGATCAAGACAAAACCATAAACTTTACTGCAGGAGAAACAGGTTCTTCGTCCATTTATTACTAAATGCAATGAAAATGTTATGGTTAAGAACTTGTGCAGTTATATACCAAATATTAATCCCAAGAACATGCAAAAGTAAATAATTTGATGAAACAAAATAAGGTTTGAATTAAGATCAACATTTGATTTTAAAAGAAAATTTTCATTGACTGAAATTTCAAGTTTCAAAATAGCTTAGTTGACTTTCTTTGTGCTTGGATGCATAAAAAATAATGATTCACATCTTTTTTTCCCATTTTTATGCTAACTATGTGCACTGAGTTCTAAACCGGTGTCCTACTCCTAGAGGTAGGATGACATAAATATCTTTGGTAGGTGACCCCAAGCCTTTTTGAACCCCTGAACTCTTGGTTGATTTAATTGTGTTGTTACCATCATGATTATCAATTCCAATTACTGATGGGAGTTCACTCCTGAAAATTGAAATGTGACCCATAATGTCGGTCACAGTCGTGAAAAAATTAGAAACAAGAACAAGGGAACTCAAATTATATTGAAATAAAATTTAAATGAACACCCAAAAGACTAGCTTGAATAAATACCTCCATCTCCATTTTCAAGGATGTTAGCCTTGCCATCACAACAGCAGCAGCCTCTTGATCAAAACCATGTACCAATTCCTGCAAAAACAAATTAACCCTATCACCATGAACACTTGGTCTATAATTTCTAAAAAAAAATCCTCAAACATTATACCAGACATATGAGCACAATGACTAAGGTCCATACTCAATTTGTTACAATTCCAGTTTAGGCTTAGTCATAGGAAAAATTAAAATCCAGAATTCCTATATAGCTGGAAAAAAATATCTGAACTTGGAGAAGCAAATCAATAGATATTGAAACTTCCAAGAATGGCATGCATAAATATGTATACATGTATATGTGTATGTATATAAGTGGGACGCCAGATCCAAGTAGAAAACATAAGCTTTAATGAATCTAAAAGAAGAAATAACATGCACAAAAGAACTAAGCTTCATCAATCTGTCAATATTAAAATAAATGTTCAGTTATTAACAGATAATTACAAACAACTGACCAAAATCCTATTAAAAATTACAAAGATTATAAAGATTATAGAAGAAATTGAACAAACCTCTGAGCTGATTGTGCTGTCCACCCACTGTCTAGTTACAGTTGTAACTCGGAGCATTGGTTTACCCTCAGGGTCTTGGAAACTGCAATACAGTGTCAAAGGATAATAACATCACAAATGAAATCAAAAATAAATGTGCTCAAATTAAAAGAAAAATAATAATTTTAGTAACATTGTCCACCACACCTTGTAAGAAATTGTAAATACAGCCGTGGATTTATAGTTCCTGGAGTATTTGACCTCTCACTAGATGAGAGATCAAAAAATATTGTCAAACAAGTGCTCTTGTCAAGGCCACACATTTTCCATGTAGTAGTATTCCCTTCTCCCACAACAGTATCAGCAACACTAGGTCCTTTCTGCAAGAATTGCAAAAAATCAGTATCAAACCTCATGCATAGAAAGTTCAACTCAGACTTAAGTCATGGGCAGGTATAAAAAGAAAGAAAACTTGTAAATTATCACATTAAAGAAATAATGTTTGCATGTGTCCTGACCTTCTCCAAAGATGTGCAAGGTCCAATAATCCCCTGAATTTTGATGTCCTTTGAACAAATAATGTCAAGTGTTCCACTGGAAAAGGAACAAAGAATCAATCTCAAAAAATATTACTTAGAATATGGACAGAACCAACGAAGTGATATAAATATAAACGACATTTTTGGTTGGACCTAGCATGCAACAGCAAAGTATGAATAGTATATATATAGATACCAGAAGTCAAGCAAAGAAAACAGAAGAACCACTGGCTAAAGATGAGACTAAAGCAAACACAAGCAGCATACACATCAGGCAACATTCATAGTTCACTGCAGAGAAGTTCAAAGCAATTTCACAGCAAGAAAATTAACCGAACAAGGATAACCAAATAAATGATGTAGCAATCAAATGTTTCATAATATTCACACTTCTCAGAAAAGAAGTATTGCATTTGCTACATTTTCCAAAATCATAATTGCTTAGAAAGAAATGCTGAGATTCTCACTGATTACTACAGTAATGCACAAAACTCACAGGATTTGACTAAATGTACTATCCTCTATTCACACATAAATGTCATCGTTCTATGAAGGGTAATTTGAAGTGATTAGTCAAGGAGAACGCCGGGATGCTTTTACAGGAAAGTGATCCCCTTAGATGGAAGCTTGAAGTGAAGCTGCAAATATATTTTAGCTTAATACGTTTAACAATTTTTCTCCTTTTCCTTTCCTTGCTTCTTAAAGAACCTTAAACTTAACACTAACTCTTGTTCTCTTTTTTTCCTCTAAACATATTCACATATAAGTTTAGAGACATGAATATAATAAGGGCCATAACTAGAAATACAATTATAGGCTGGACTGAACTTATTCATTTAAGATAACAGAAATAAATAAATTTTTTAAAGACAACCTTAATGATACAACCAAATATTATTGATTAAAAAATAACAGTATACATTAAATATTTTCAAGTTGTTTCCTTTTTTTTCATGTTTCTATTAAGCAGAAGTAGGCAGAAACTGTTTCATCACCAAAAAAAGAGAAAAAGTAACAAGCTCAATAATTGAAACAAAAGTAGCTGAGCCCTGAAACAGCTGCATTGCCTAGTAAAAGATGTTCTTGACGCCTATCTTAAGGCACAATCTAGCAAGCAAAAGTTTGAAGTACACAGGCATTGTTAAAATGAAATAAAACTTAAGGTCAAAATGCAGTAACTAAAGGTCAAATTCCAACTTTACACCATTCACAAACAAACAGAAGCTATTTAACTACAGATAAACAAACACAAGAAAAAGTGATATTCCAAAAAGTACTTACTTAAAACAAAGGCCCAGAGACTGTTCACCATCTTCAAATACATGCTTGAAAGAGTCTTTAAATACAGAATGACCAAAACTTTCTGATAGAACAACAAGGCCACCAGTTTTTTCAACTGCAACTTTCATTTCTGCGACCCCAACCTAAAGGATTGCAGTGTGTATGAATCAAAATATAATTGAGTAAAATCTTCAATGCATAAACTATGCTTACTGATGAGATTTTTATAATTCTTCACAAAATAATTATTTACTACTCATCAATTGGGGAGTAGAAGGAAATAATAATTAAAGTTAAAAATCTTCATTGCATCCAAAAATGTATTTCTACTCTTTCCATAAACATACAAGATATCAATGCAACACATACGATAATACAAGAACAAATGCTGACTTGATATTGTTGTCAAAAAATGTGGCACATTCAAGTCTAATTGTGAATCAAGCTTGAAAAGCTAATTCCCTTATAACAATAACAAATCATGATATTTCTTGTAATCCAACAATGATCACATATGTAACAAATCATGATATTTCTTGTAATCCAACAATGATCACATATGCTGCATGTTAACAAGTAAACAACTGCCATCTATTATGATTGACAATAAAAGCCACAGGTTCAAAGAGGATACACATACAGGTAGATTCACCACCAACCTCACTAAACTAAATGTGCAGCAATACTCTAGAGTAATTGAAAACAATTAATTACTAAAAGTAGAAAAGACCATAAAGAAAGCAATAGAAAGAAAGACCTCATGACTTCCAATAATACTAATCAATAAAATAAAACTGCTAAAAACATTATTCTCCTAAAATTTTTGAAATATTTCATGTTCCCTCAGTAACAATTTTTGCATACATCTTCATCAAGAAGTTTTAAGCAATTCAAATATCTCAGAAGGTTGGATCGTTAAACTTCATCTGCTTGAGCTCATATTTGTTTCATTTAAATGAATGAACAGATGATAGGTCATGTGGAGATCAATCACTCACGCACAGTTGTTTACAGATGATACAATTTTACTAACAAGAGGAAATGAGTTGTATTACAACCACCAGAACTATTTATGTAAGGCATACTGCAAATTGAAGAAAGGGAAAACCAAATATGACTGTGCAAGTCTTTAGAAACAAAACCAATAATCTAATTATTTTAATGCTTTATAAATCACTTAAAAAGATTGAATGTAAAGAACATGAAGACTGAGATATACAAACCTGATCAAGTGCAGAAGCAAAAAGGTCCAAGACATGACCTTGACTGACTAACTGCTTTGCAAGATTTTCATAAAATTTGACTGCTTTCTTGAAATATGGAGCAGCATCCTTATCAAGGTCTTTATGTGAACGCACAGGTTCTGATAAATCTTTTGATACTATCTGCAAAAGTTTAATAAATTAGCAGCTTTATGATTGCTGGGATTTTATTTTAAGAAAAATTAGTGCAACCAATGGCAATAGCAATAATATTACAAATTTTGACAGTATAGTCGCAGAAGTGGAAAGTATGGATTTCATAAAACTAACAAATAGCTTAAAAATTCAATAATAGAAGATAGTTTGTTTTAAAAGATGGAATAAAATCCCAGTTACGCTCTACTTGGTACTAATTTATCAAACTGTTTCTAAAAAGCTCAATCAGAAAAATGCAAATGAAAAATTGCATTTGCATTTATACGATGCAGAAGATGTTCAGCAGTGTATTTCAAAACAATTACTGAAAACAAAAGAAATGTCATGCCCTCATTTTTCACATAATTTGCAGTACGGTGCTAATCAACAATAAACCCAGAAAAAATGTAAGACAAACAGAAGTAGCATATCGCATTTGAATAGAAAAGGAGTATGAAATCTGAAAATAAGACTGATAGCATCAGAATTTGTAACAGATAACCCAAAGATAAGGGTTGTAAAGCCATTTTGTTGGCAAAAGAGAAAAGAGATTATATTGTCTTTTACAGATTCATGTTTGAGAAACAGAAAAATGCCCTACTATGATTTTTCCAACTTGATATTGTGTACTACAAATCAACAATTTTTTGTATTTCCAAAATCTTGTTTTGAGATCCATTGAAAATCAAAATTTTAATTCATTTTCAGATTTGAAAAAAGGATGGCAAATTGACCTGTAACATTTCACCATTCCATACTTTGCAAAATGGATACTGCCTCAGAGAAATCACCCAATATTATTTAATCCTAGAAATTTAAATAAACTGAAAACAAAAAAATCTAGGTAAAAAATGACACTCCTTATAAAAACTCCTTGAAACATAATTTCAATAATGCAAGAATCTTGAAATTGCTAATCCATGGCCAATAATGACATGTGTCAATTCAAAATTAGTTACTGACAAAGCAACAGAAAATATTTATGTGCCACTTGCCGCATGGACACTATCATGGTGAAAATAAATTGATAAAACTTCCAAAACAAGAAATCAACATCAAAATTGACAGCAAGTCTATCCTCTTACGACTGAAATTAGCTATATTCATAACAAAAAAATGAAAAATGATTTACCGTCCCCGGTCCTTCAGTACATGGACCACCAACCAAAGCAATAATTCTAGCCCCAGTACCAGGCAAACAAGCTCCAATCAAGCCAGAGGCAACACTAAGAGCCACACCAGTGCATCGAGATGGTCGGGTTCGCGGTGGAACGGGCCACTGATCTGCTTGCAACTCATCCAATAACTATATTTAACCAGAATGAATTAAAAAAGAAAAAAGTCAGAAGTGATATACAATTCAAAGCAACTAAATACATTAAAAAATTTATTTAAAAAATTAAAAAAAAAAAACAGACCGAATTGAGCGTATATTCGCATTCCGAAGCTGGCAGCAAAAATCGAGAGACATCCGAATTGGGAAATACATTAGTAACAGAAGATTTCTGATAGCCTCCTGCAGCCCTCCTTCCCGAAGAAGCAAGCCCTAATTGCTCCAAAACCTGCTCCTTTGAAATCTCTTTATTGCCCCTGAAAACATACACTTTGGACATATCCGAGAATCCCAATTCATGCACGTGCGCTTGTGTTCCAAACGTCACTAATCCTACCATCGCATTGTCCGGCAACAACCCGATCGCCCGCTTCAACTCCGATCTTGCATACCCCAACTCCTCCTCGATCATACACGTGTCCATCACGAACACAAAGACTGGAGACAATTGGGGATCCGGATTAGGATTATTCGGATTCTGCATATGGTGAGGGAGTGTGTACTGTACGGTGGTAAACTGCGGGTAGAGTTCACATGGAACATTCGTTTCAGAAATTGCCGCGTAATGAGGCGGAAAGTGATTCCGTTGGTAACAGAACGGACATATCCAGATCTTAGCGGTGAAATCCACCCGAGCAAATGCGTTGAGAGCAGCGGTACAGGTCTTACACCGCAACGGCGCATAAGGGACCGTGGGGATATCAGGATGATATCGGATCGGCGAAATCGAGGCCGCGAGCGGGATCACGCACTTTGATGCTTCGACTTTGGTTCTAGGCCAAACGTTCCACGTCATCCTTACTCCGTCGATTCCTTCCGGATCTGTGTTCGCCATCTCCGACATGATTGATTACGATAGGATATGACAAAATGAATGAAAACGTTATAATGGAGATTGAAAAATTGTCGTTGAGGAAGCAAGGAAAGCCAAAGGCGACCCCAGTAGAAATGGACGAGAAGGGGGTCACCGAGCGGAGAGAAAGGAAGGAAATAAATTTAGGATGAGTCAAAATATGTGGTAAAAAACTACGATGAAAAATTGACTTAAACACCCCTGATTTGATCGGATTTACCGTGTCACGTGATAAAATGGGCTATGCTACAGTACACGGAAATGTACCATATATTTCTTTATTTTTTTTATTTTTTTACTTGAAAAATCAAAAAGAATTTTTTCAAATCAATTCAATTTAAATTATTAAAATTAATAATTTAGATCAATTTAAATATTTTTTAAATAATTTTTATATTAATATTTTTTAAATTGATGATATTTGTAATACTTGGCTCAAATCTATCAATAATATTATTCGCTTTGATATAATATTTGGGTTCTCACAATTTTGTTTTTAGTAATGAGTTATCCTGATAATTTTTTCAAAGGTCACCCATTTTAATATTGCTCGGTTATCCTAAGAATTTTTCAAGATATCATCCATCTTGATATTATTCTTGTCCAAGCATACTTAATTACGTAGTTCTTGGAGTTAAACCATCATCCATCTTAAAATGCCTTATTGATAACTTGGTTCCAACTCTACATATATAGTTCAGTAACTTTTTCTCTCATTCTGATGGAGGATTTGGTTCATCCTGTAGTTCTAGAAACCTGTTAGAAGTTGCTCATTACTCAAGCTCTCTCGACCCCGATGCCACTTCCTGCCCTCATCAGATCAGAATGTTATAATATTTGTAATTTAGATTCTAAATTAGATCAATTCTAAATTATAAAATGATAAATTAAATCGTTTAATATTATTTTATAAAAAGTATTATTATGTATTTATTATTTAAAGTTATATTCGATGACCTTTATCTCTTTTATGTGATAACAATTAAAAAAAATATTTATAAAATTTATTAATAAAATTTTTGATTAAATGTATAGTAGTTAATTATTATATATTTTATTTTATAATATAATTCAAATCACGAATTCAAAATATTTTAAATCATACTTTAAGTTTTGTATTAAATTAGTTTATAATATTTTAATAAATTAAATTAAATTTATTTATTTTAAAATTACAATGTACGAATCGTCTTGAAATTTTATCTCAAATCGATATAAACTGTACAATTATAAAAAATATATTTAGTACTATTATAATAGTTGTATTGATATGAATATTCATATTCAAAATGGTGACCAATAATAATAATAAAATTTATATTTGTTTTTGCAAAATTTTAATCATTTATATTCTTATAAATATGAATATATATTTTAATTTTGATAAATTTAAAATTTTGTAATTAATTCTTAGTAACAATAATTTTTATGAATTTCTTTTATCCGACAAATTTTAATTGATCTAATTCAAATTATTAATTAACGATTTTAATCTATTTAAAAATATTTAAATTAATTTATAAATTAATATTTTTTAATCTGATATTTGCAATTTGGATTATTAAGTACAATATCAAGAAATTCTTTTTAAAATAGAGAATGAAAAGAAAAAAAATTGAATATCCTATAAGCAAAGGCTAGAGACCTTTTTAATATTTTTTTTCTTGGTATAATCTTTAAAAATTAATTTAAATGAATTAAAATTAATACTCAAACCGCTAATAATGAATTATCGGTACACTAAAATTGAATTTTTTTCCTTTCTTACATTCAAAATACTTAAACAGTTAATATAAATTAATTTACACAGCAAGTAATAATTTAAATTTGATTACTATTAATACTATCAAATTAGATTATTTTAAACACAATCCGCAATATATAGAAAACAAATTAAAATTTTAGTTAAGT
>JAVXUL010000010.1:9743466-9761491 GCA_035590515.1 Trichilia minutiflora | reverse complement strand
AAAACAAATTAAAATTTTAGTTAACTCCAATTCAATATACAAATGTCCAACTTTACTTGCCTTAATTAAAAAAAAAAAAAAATACTATTAGTGTATTAAAAATATTCACGGAAAATATGTTATTATTCATGAACATCTTTTAATTAATGTGATACTTTTTAATATTTAGTCCCTAAATTTTATTGAAACAAGAAATGAGTACATATTTTATCTATTTTTGGCAAATTAGTCCTTATAAGAATGCAATTAATTAAAAATTTAAAACCAAAAAACAACTTAATACTTGTTTGGCTGGCCTTTTTTTTAACTTATCTTTTCCTCATAAAAAGAATTTCAATCAAATATCAAATTTCATAAATTTTTTAAAAAATAAATAGCTTTTTTTTAATGAGTATATATATGAACAAATAAGCTCTACAAAAAATATATAAAAATAAATTTTTACTTCTTCTATTTGTACATTTCAATTTTTTAGAATATTATAAATTTTTTAAGTTATTTTTATCATTTAACTAAAAGTAAAACTTATTTAAATTATTTTATCAAATAACTTATTTATAAAAAATAATAAATAAATTTTTTTTATAAAATATTTATCAAACGATTTTATCTTAAATTTTTAAATTATTATTTTATACAATAACCTTTTTTTCGATTTTTAAATAAAAAAAAAACTTAGTCAAACATACTCTTTAAGCGAGGAACTGATTATTATTACCTTTGCTATACTTGTACATATTCCCTTTTTATTCATTATCTCATCCAGGTTGTTGGTTGTCCATCGCAGTTTTTTACTCTCTTTAGATTATGTATGAAAATGAAACTCAAATAATTTTTGTTTTATATATCCTTAATAATATTTAAAATGTCCTTAGTTTATTTTTTTTTTCATTATATATATATGTAAATGTATTTCGATGAATGTCAAAAATAGTAACATTTTATATATTTAAATTATACTGTTCTTAATAGTAATTTTCATTAAAGATATTACTATAATAATTTTTTTATATCAAAATATGGGTGTTTAGAGTAAAAATTGAGATTTAAATATAGACTCATCCTTTTAATTGTTTCAATAATATGAAAAATATATTTGATACAAATAAATAAAGTAAATGAATAAAATTAAAAATTTTACGAATTTAATCTAATAGAATATAATTAATTAGTTCAATAATTAATAAATTTAATTTTTATATTTATTGCTACAAAAATAACTTACCAACATATGCACTAAGAAACAAAGGTTTTAGCTACACAAAAATATGAATTTTACAATTCTCACATAATCAATAATAATTTTTTTATATCATCATATTTCTAAATTAGAAGATTTATCATTACAATTCTTTGACTTTTTTATTAATGTTTGTTTGGATAATTCAAAGTATTTGAATCTCATCCTAATTTACAAAATATCCAAACTTCGTTTTAATCAACGAGCTTCACTCGATTAATTTCTAAAAATATTAATTAAACGTATTACTGTTCAATTATTTTATTTAAATCATAAGTAATTGATTAAAATAAAACTTAAAATATAAATCTAAATTATATATTTTATATTTAATTCATCACTATCATGATATGATATAATATGGGTGAAATTATTTTTGTTTTAAATATATAAAATATAAAATTAAAAATAAGATTTCATTTTTACCAAAACACCCTTGCTATTCTAATGGAGCGGGAACTCATGAAAGTCTTAGGAGTGGTTTAAAATGGGCCCGGCTTCAGTTGCATGTAAATGGCCCATTTTAAAAGGTCAAGAAAAAAATCTGCAAAACTTGTAAAGTTAGATGCTCAAAAATAATGAGGAGAGGTTTCTGGAAGCACTCATTATGTGAAATTTTAGAACTCTCTAGACGCAAATGCAAAGCCCGTCTTCCTTTTCAATCTCTCTTATATAAATCCCTCTCTGTATCAGAACGGAACTGAGTTTAAGAGAAGTTCTACATTACTCTGAAGGAATTCATTGCCTCCAATTAGCTTTTCTCTTTCAGTATTTCCATTGTTTTCTTGTGTTTGCTTTGAGAGATGGAGGATGACTTTGACTTCCCGACTTCAAGCAACATGGACATTCCCGAGGAGGATATGGACATTCCCGAGGAGGATCCAGTTCTGAAAGCTGGTGAGGAGAAGGAGATTGGAAAGAATGGGTTGAAGAAGAAACTTGTTAAGGAAGGAGAAGGTTGGGAGACGCCTGGTTCTGGGGATGAAGTTGAAGGTATTTATGCTTTGTTCGGTGAACTTTTGGGTGGTTGGTAAGTAGGGCTTGTTTTGATGGGTTTATGGCATTGGTTTTGGTTTTTGCAGTGCATTATACAGGAACTTTGCTTGATGGAAACAAGTTTGATTCTAGTCGCGATCGAGGAACGCCTTTCAAGTTCAAGCTTGGCCAAGGTAAAGCAATTTTTATATAAGTTTCATTTTTCCTTCATGCTGTTGTCAATATAAATTTTCATACTCTAGGATAATGCAATTGGCACTATCTGTTCTATTTTGACGGAATCTGTTTGTGATTCAAGCACTAGCAGGAGTTATATGAAAATTTGGCAATAATCTATTTTATATCCCTGTTTCCTCCAGGACAAATTGAAAATTGTCTAGACTGTCTGAATCATTGTCTCTAATTGTACAATTTCTTTATGAATTTGAAAATTTTATGATTATTGATGTGATAGAGTAATAAGGACCATGAAAAGTCAGCTGTAATTACATTGAAATTTTATGTAAATTGATAACGTGAAAGAGCTCTCAAATTACTTAAAGTAGCTGAATATGCTGTGCTAATTGCTATGAAAATTTGTAAACTGGGTTAATAATTTGGTTCCTACTCCATGCGGACCATTCCATGACAATTGCCAAATGGGCATACTCTGCCTGGTTAAGATGTCAGTGGATAGTATGTACCATATGATTATCTCTCTCTTACATGATTTCTAATATCTTAATTGTAGGACAAGTGATCAAGGGATGGGATGAAGGTATCAAAACCATGAAGAAGGGTGAGAATGCTATCTTCACAATACCACCTGGGCTGGCTTATGGAGAGTCTGGATCCCCTCCAACTATTCCTCCCAATGCAACTCTTCAGTTTGATGTAGAGTTGTTGTCTTGGACAAGTGTCAAGGACATATGCAAAGATGGGGGAATCTTTAAGAAAATACTTCTGGAAGGGGAGAAGTGGGAGAATCCAAAAGACCTGGATGAAGTCTTTGGTAATTATCTATTTATTACTTTCCCTTGATTAACACATTAAACATGATGAAAATGCTCAGTAGTTTTTACACTGTGTTATTTTCTTTACTGCAGTCAAGTATGAAGCATGTCTAGAAGATGGTTTGCTCGTTTCAAAATCTGATGGAGTGGAATTCACCGTTGGAGATGGTATGTTTGATTTTTGTACGGAGGATTATCTATATGTATTGCAACGTAGGAGCAATTCTGATGTTGTGTTTTGTGTACCTTCAGGATACTTTTGTCCTGCCTTGGCAAAAACTGTCAAAACTATGAAGAAAGGGGAGAAAGTGCTATTGACTGTGAAACCACAATGTGAGTTCCATTCTTCTTGATAAACAACTTAAATATAACTGTTTATGTAGATAAATTGAAGTTTTAAGATTTTGGTTTAAATGACAATTCAGCTTGGTACAAGAGCAAGTTTGGTTACCCGGTTATTTGAATTCCTCCAACTCTTGAAATTATGAATAATTCTTTTGGGTTTCCATGGTGTGAAGCCCATTATATAAAATTGGTATTGCATGTAAGGGGATTTTCTGCTTCAATGTGTAGTGTTACTGACTGTTGTTTGTTGTAGATGCTTTTGGGGAGAACGGCAGGCAAGGATCAGGTGATGAAGGTGCAGTGCCTCCGAATGCCACTCTTCAGATAACTCTTGAGTTAGTTTCCTGGAAAACTGTTTCTGACATTACCAAGGACAAGAAGGTCTTGAAAAAGATCTTGAAAGAGGGAGAGGGTTATGAAAAACCTAATGATGGTGCTGTGGTTCAAGGTAATTAACTGCCTGTTCTATATTCTGACTTAATCAAATTTGTAAAATTCATGCAATTCCAATGGTATAACCGTTCGGACTCTGTGACAGTGAAATTAATTGGGAAGCTTCCCGACGGAACTGTGTTTGTCAAGAAGGGTCATGATGAGGAGCCACCATTCGAGTTCGAGACAGATGAGGGTAATGTGTGCTTGAATGCTTGTTTAGAATGAAGATTTTTCTTTTCTGGTGACCTGACATAAGTATATTTATGTGCAGAACAAGTAATTGATGGACTTGATCGGGCTGTTAAGACTATGAAGAAAGGAGAAACTGCTGAAGTTACTGTTCAGCCAGAATATGCATTTGGTTCATCTGATTCACAGCAAGAATTAGCTATCGTCCCTGCCAATTCATCTTTGTACTATGAAGTTGAAATGATCTCTTTCATTAAGGTTTGTGGGTATATGCTACTTATCTGTTTCATATTTTTCTCCGCTTAAGGATAGACGTTAATGTTCTAATTATGGGCTGCAGGAGAAAGAATCTTGGGATATGAACACACCGGAGAAAATTGAAGCTGCTGGGAAGAAAAAGGAAGAAGGAAATGCATTGTTCAAATCTGGTAAATATGAAAGAGCCTCAAAGAGATATGAAAAGGTATATGCTAGTGTAAAATATAAATGCATATGTATAAATGTTATGGTGTCTTACTTCATTAGTATTTTGTTCTTATTTAATTGCTGAAAAAATTGATTCCTGGTGGCAGGCAGTGAAGTACATAGAGTACGACTCTTCTTTCAGTGATGAGGAGAAACAACAGGCTAAGTTGTTGAAAGTTACGTGCAATTTGAACAATGCTGCTTGCAAGCTGAAACTTAGAGAGTACAAGGAGGCTGAGAAGTTGTGCAGCAAAGTGTTAGAACTTGACAGTAAAAACATGAAAGCACTGTATAGGAGGGCACAAGCATATATTCAACTTGTTGATTTGGATTTGGCAGAACTGGATATCAAAAAGGCTCTTGAAATTGATCCAAATAACAGGTATGTTGTTTATTACAGGGTGCTGATAGTAAAATAAAACATTGGCTTTCGTAATAGTTATCTAGTTAGACCAGAAAATTGCTAGTTGGATTGTTATGATATATGCAAGGATAGTGTGTCCCTGAAGGATTTAGAGTTTGATGGACATGCTTTTATTATTTCATTAGACAAAATTGGGTTGAGAGAGTACAAGTAAGATGCGGTAGGAACGATGGGAACAGTTAACTATAAAAGTTATTATAAAGGATGCAGAGGACATGATATAGTATAATGATTGCTGAAGTTGTGTATGTGAAGAGACATATTCTTGATACCTTGTTATAATACATCTGTCTTTTATCAAAATAGCGTGGCTAACAATCAGACAAAGAAGCAAAGTTAAAAAATTTTCCAAGTTTTATAGCCTGTTGGGTGGGGTCTGTACGTATTTCGTTTAAGGTGAAGTGAAATTTTAATTTGATTTAATGGTGTATTTACTTGAATTCGTTTTGTTGATGATACTAGGGATGTGAAAATGGAGTACAAGTTGTTGAAGGAAAAAGTGAGAGAGTACAACAAGAAAGATGCGCAATTCTACGGCAACATATTTGCAAAGATGAACAAGTTAGAGCAACCAAAGTCAGCTGTAAGTTAACGTACATTCTATTTTCAACATTTTGTTCGGTTCAGTCTGTTCATAGATTTATTATTTTGTTTTTTGTTCTATGCGGGTTTGATGTGAAAATGCAGAGCGTGGGAGACGAGCAAGAGCCAGCACCGATGGTGATTGACAGCAAGGCATAATAAGACTGGCAGAACTCAAACCTATTCATTGCCTTAAACTAAACAACGTTGTCTGTCTGTCCCTGTCCTTGAGTTTCTGGTCTTCTTTGTTTTCCAAGAAGAGTAGTGTCAAGGTTGTGTTACGGTGATTGTGTTGACAATCAATGAATTTTATCGATGTTTGGACATGTACAAATAACATGTGGCCTGAAAAAATTGAAGGCCGCGAACGCTCCGGGCTTGTGATATCTAGTGATTTAGCTAATGTAGCTCATTGATTTTATGTCCTCTCTCCCTCTATCTCTAGTTTTATATTGTTATATTACCATCACAATTTAAACAAAGAGAACTAATATGAAATCTAGAGCAGTCCTGACATTAGGAAAACTGAAAAAGGCATGTATGACGCCTGTAAAATTAACAACTCATAACCTACAAAAGTTACAGGTGAATAATAACCTCTTTCTCGTTTGATCCAGTGTCTGCAACTCAACTCAATTTTGTGTACTCGAGAGATTGAGTGATTGAAGGTTTAGTTGTTATCATTGCTTCGGGGGAGCACCCTCTTAGATTTGTTCAAAGTTTTGCTATTCAGAAGTCTTCTCAAAAGATATCTATCCTGCTTACACTTGAGAGCCTAGACATGTTATTGAATCTGCATGTTTTTAGTTTTCTTTTAATAAAATGAAAGTAGATGTGATTTCTGATTTGTCTATGGCTTTAATGGTATGATTTCTGTTACTTGTGATATGTGGAAGTGTAGTGGTGATAAGAATTGATTACATGCCCATTACACATTACAGGATTGTAACTGGATGTTGCATAAGAAAATGATTGCACTTAGTATGGTAGAATATCCTCTCCATAGTACTCATGTATTCGTACTTGTGATTGATATATTTAGAGAGTATTGTATTGTTGATGAAGTTTTGAGTATGACATTTAATTTGATGATTATATTTCCACCGATGTTCTCATTCATATGTTTGAGAGATGTTTATAGCTTGCTCATGGTGGTCAATTTTTCCAAGCCAGACGTATTTGTGATATGCTTAATTTGGTTGCTCGAGATGGCTTGAATTTGATTGAACATCATATTGAAAAAACTAAGGATGCTGTTCTTTATAGAAAAATTGATAAAATGTCTGCGCATTTTGACTAAGCGACATCCCTTAGGATCACTTTTTATAAGAATTTGAGACAATTGGGGTTTTATTTCGTATTTAGTATCGTTATAAGTGATTTTTACACACACGTCTCTTTGATTAAGGTCAGGTGTCGTGTGATCTGCGGTCACATGCTTTTCAGATGTCGTGTGATCTGCGGTCACATGCTTTTCAGAATAGGTGTCTCGTTTTTTGTATTCAACTGAACGTTACAATGATAATTGGGTGCATAAGTTTTCTCCTTATAAAAAAAATTAATAAAAATGACTATATTTTAGTCTTTATTTACTAAAAAAATCATGCCACAGAAATTTTTTTAAAATTAAATTAAAATTATATTTTTTAAATGAAATTATCTCTATGACCAAAACTTACAAAGTTTTTTAATGTATTATTTTGGTCGCTTTCTCTTTGTTTCTTTCTCTTTGTTTCTTTCGCTCCTTAAACTTAAATATTAATTAAAATAACAATCATAGATTAAAGAATTTTGACGATTGTATTTACAATATTATAAAGAATTAAAGACAGTAATTTTTTAAAAATATGTGAGTTTCTATTCTTAACTAGAAATGTGAATTTTTTAAACTAAATTTTGAATTTTTTGTGATGTCAATATGTAAATAATTTTTTTTAATGTTGTATTGTGGTTTAAATATAAAAAAATAACAATATTTATTGTAATTATGGCAAGTTTTGGCCATAAAATCTTTTGTAAAAAATTTTTTAATACTTTTAAAATCAACGTTACTTAAATCCATTTTAAAAGTATAAATTTAAACAGTTTTAAAAACCTAAATTTTACTCGTTTTAAAAGTATCAAATTAACTGATTCTAAAAATATATATTTAATTAATTTTGAAAGTTGATTTTAAATAATTATAAAAGTACAAATTTAACTAATTTCAAATGTAATACCATAATTTATCAATCATGGATATTTTAATCATTTTGTTGTTTAAAGATATTTTTACCATTTTTTAAAAATGCATGTTGGGAGTTAATATTGGTTAAATAAACTTGGATTGATGTTGATAGGAGTTTTGAGAAATTTGAGTGAATTTAGATAAGTTTGAGAAATTTTCTTAAGGTATTGTTTGCGTATCCGAAATTTCGAATTAAATTTCTATTGATCGAGATGAAATTTTGACACATATTTTATTTTTATTGAAAGAAGACAAAAATATAATTGTATAAAAGGAAACAAAAATGAAATCGAACTCCGGATAAGAGAGAAATAGTGCTGAGAATACAAAAAATTTGATTGATATTTTTTAAGAAGTACGATTTGTTTTAAGAACTTAAATGATATTCATCATATATTAATACATTTATTAAATTTATCGATATTCAAGCTTAGAATTTCAATATTTTAAAAAGAATTGCGAAGAAGATATTTGTATAAACGCTTTTCGTTCTCAAGTGTTTCAACCTCTTAAAGATGAAAACTGTCACGTCCCAATTCATGGATCCCATACATGACAACTGTCACAGATTTTTAATAAGCATTTCTTAGGCCCAGAATGTTTATTAAGAACCTGTAAGGCTAAAAATTTTAAAACATTCAAAGCACTTCTAATATTTTTCCTCCAAACTCCCGAACGACTTTTCAATAAAATCAACACAAGCACTTTTAAGATATTTATCATCAAATCCATTGAAATAAAACCATACATCATTGTTCAAAGAATATCGTATTTAATTCTTACAAACTTTTCAAATCACAAAACAGCAATATTATTTTATTACAAAACTTAGTATCGTAAGTTTTCATCAAATTCTATATTCCTGAAAATAAAACAAAATCCAGAAAACCATCAATAATATAAGACTTTCCTAGTGGACTTAATGTGCTAAATATGAGTCAAGTATATAAGTAATACCTGAAGTCACAATTCTTGATGTTATCACCACCCTTCACGTACTCTCTGCACTATGCCTGTGAGTGAGGGAAAAAGGATGAGCATACTAAGGTATACTCAATGAGAGAACATATAAAATAAATAATAATAATAACAATAAGGCATAATCTTTGTCAAACAACATTCATTAAAAAGGAAAATAATCTAAAAAGGAGCAAATCTAAAACATCTTTTCTTTTCCAAATCTTTACTCATCAAATCGTAAGAAATTAATGGGTACGGTTGCCTTCCCCGAAATTACATTGATCAGGCACAACCTTGAGGCATCAATGGGTTTTGTATGCAAGAGAAAATGCTATTTTATAAAAATAGATTTAAATGCAAGAAGTAAAATATGCAAGGTTTTTCAGAAAACATGCTCACCATCGATGTTTGCCTCGAGCCGTCACGGGGTGACATCCGTGACTGACTTGATGAGACTCACAGGTGGTCAAATCTCACATCATCATAAAAATAAACAACCATACATCATCCTTACCTGTGAACTCTCCACTCGCTTAGACAACCTTTCTATCAGGCTGGCTGTAGGTTACCTCACCCTGTAGCTACAATAACAACTCGGCCCTCATGGCCGTATCACCAATATGCATACATAAAATCTGGCCCTCTGGCCCTCTGATATGGCTCTCAGGCCATATCATCAAGTGTAAAAATATAAAAATTTGGCCCTGAGGCCATATCATCAAATATTAACATAAACTTAGCCCGCCAGCCGTCTCGTTATCATAAAAGCATCATACAAATCTCTCTCATGTAAAAAATCAATATCTACATATGATTCACAATAATTATAAAAAACAAATAAATATTTTGTAAGTTGGCCCTTAGCCATCAATCATTTAAAACAAATTCATCAAACTAGTTAAATCCATTATACAAATTATATCTTATTTCAAAACCGCATGAAAACACATATATACGCTTTTCCGTATAAACAAAAGTACTAAACGAAAGCATTTATAAAACATTCACAAATCAATATAAACATAAACATATGATTTGTCTTAAAATAATGAAAACATAAAAATTTCACTTACAGTTAGGGAGGATACACACTCCCTAAAGTTCCTTACTCGGGTCAGATTCTTGATCCTCGTGATCGGAGTATATACACATATACAAGAGTTCTATTAGAATGCATATGACTACTCAAATTCATCCAATATGTGCATGGTTCGAATCTAATAAAATTATCGCTTAACCGACCTCACACTATTATAGCATTTTATGCCTTTCGCTCAGTCAGTCAATTTAACTATAATATTCTACCAATCTACAACCTAAGTAACCCTAAATGACCTTATTTACTAGACCCAATTCACAACGAATGGATTTTTAGCTAAACAGTGGCTATTACTATTTATTATAAAGTGAAATTCTTCGAACTCAAGTTTTCTAGCTACCAAACCATATACCCAAGCAGTCTGCATCCTAACTAACATAGTATAACCCAAAAACTCGCAAAATGAAAGTCGACTAACACAAGGATGCATAAGGGAGTAAATCTAATGTATAAGGGCGTAAAATAGACTTACCAACGGATCAATAGAAGCTTGAAGTCGTTGAATATAACACCGATTACTCAGGAACTCGAGCTAAAATCCAAACCCTAGTTTTTCCTCTTCGTGTTCTTGGCCAAAACGGTAAAACGAAGTTGCTAGGATATAAAAAAGATGGATGACTGATAGATTTTAGTGAGAAATCATTGTTTAATCGGTTAGAAAGTAAGAAATCAGAAGAAGAAAATGTGAAGAGAGAGAGAAGAGAGAAACGAGAGAATAGGAGAGAAAATAAGGAGAAGAAATGATTTCTATCACTATTTGCCCATATATATAATGGGTTGTAAAATTACTAAAATACCTTTGAGTTCTGTGAAGGAAGAATGTGAAACCCATCCCTGAGTACTATGGACATAATAATAAATCCATCAAGAGTTTTTGTGCATGTTATCTTGTTTAGATTATGCATAAGAGGGTATAAAATTGAAGATTTTGTTTGGGTAAGATTATGGTATGGGATAGGAGTCTTTGAGAAAGAGCTGGATTTTTAACTCCAAAATCATCTTTAATTGAGAAAAAGTTCTGTTCATTTTATAAATCTCGGAGGGAGCTTTTCATTGATATATTATAAGTTCCAAGACGATACCCGAGCCAAAAGTTATGGCTATTTGAAGTGATAGTCTTCGAAAGGAGGACTGGAAGCAAGGTATCGATACATTTAGGGAAACGTATCGATACCTTTGGAGAAGGGTATCGACACCTTTCTGAGTTGAAGACCAAACATATCGATACGTTAAAGGCATGATAAACAGTAACTGGCCAAACGTATCGATACGCTGTAAGCAAAATGTTCTGTAATAATGTTAAACATATTGATACCTTGGCAAAGGTATCGACACATTTATGACAGAGATGAAGTTCGCTTGTAACAAAATATGTTGGTACGTTAAGGAAGGTATAGACACCTTGCAGGCTTTGTGCATGATAAATGGCCAAACGTATCGATACGTTGGGAGAATGTATCAATACGTTACAGAAAAAATGCCAAAGGTATCAATACGTTTTGAAAGTTATCGACACCTTTGAAGATTACATAGCCTATATGCATCGAGCAGGGATCGTCTTCCCCATTTGGTTTCTTTGCTCTCTCTCTTTCTACCAGAACAATAGAAACACACTCTCTCTCACCATTAAAACTGATCTCCTCTATTTCTTCACCAAACTTTACTATTTCAGTTCCTATAAACTTAGAATCAACACTAGAACCTAAAAATCTCCTTAGATCAGAGTTCTAACCGTCGGATCGTGGGGATTCATGAGGAAAAAAGGCACGATAAACAGTAGTCGAAGAGAGATTTAAGCCAAAAAAGGACTTTAAGCTTGCCTACCGGTTTGGATAAGCCTGTTCTTCAGCTTATCTATCTTGTTTAAGCTACCATTTCACGTAGATCTAAGAATAAATAGTTTGAATACTATTTATAAACCCCTAAAATTTGAAAGTTTTCCAATTTATCTTTTGTATCGATAAATTCGAGGCCTTTGATAGCTAATGGTGTTAAAATCATCGAGAAAAGTATATTTAGAGATGAGTTTTGTGAGAACAGTATATTAGAAAGAGAGAGAGGAGAGAGAGAGAGAGAAAGGAGTGCGAGAGTAGCATGAGCATGCATTGTATCATGCTCGCACTTTGTGATATTGATTCTGTGATTATATGTGTCCAGGCACGACAGTGAGACGGAAAGATCTCCATCGCGAGGAGGATACGTAGAGGGTGGTTTCCTACCCCATAACTATGAGTGGATACATATTTATTATTTCGCGTTATTTATTATTATTTATGATTGATATATATACTTAGTATAGCATAGAGGATGAATGTATATTTGAATAGATAACTGAAATGAGGAGGCGATGGAAAATATTGTGTGGTGGCCGGGTTGGCCCCTTGTTTATGATAGGTTAGGTTTGTGTGAAACTGGATTGCCATGAATGTGAAACCGGAGGCCTATTGTGCTTGATGACTTTGATATTGTGATTTTGAGGTCGGTGTCCAATTATATGTATATATGTTAGTGAATGTGGTATAATATCATGTATAATGGCCAGGGTGCCATATTTGTTGATTTGGCTTGTGAGCCAGCATGTCTTGTTTTATTGTTTTGGTCTTATGGGCCACATATGATATTTTGGTCTTGTGAGCCAACAGTTACTCGATTTGCCCTGATGGGCCATTAAGATTGATTTATGATTTTAATGTGCTATATATTAACTATATCTGGGTGAGGATTGACTATGCAGATCATGTGGAGTGGGTGGAATCCAATAGACCCCAGAGTGTGGATTGGCTATACAGTCTAAGATGGGATGGGTGAAATCCACATGTTTAGTCTAAAGCATGCTAGCTTTATTTTGTTATATTAGTATCCCAACCAAGGTTACGGATCGACCATACAGTTCAGGTGGAGTGGGTGGGATCCTATAGACCGAGGGATATTACTATACATGGACACACATCCCCAACTAAGATTACGGATCGACTATACAGCTCAGATAGAGTGGGTAGGATCCTATAGACCGAGGGGGTATACATATTTGACATGATATCGATTTTTAGATGTATATATGATACTATATTTCACTATACTTGATTTTATGATTACGAGGATTTTTGTAATCAGTGTTTGGCCTTTGATTTTTGGTTTTGTTTTCTTATCCACTCACTAAGTATTTTCCTAAATACTCACCCCTTACTTCTCGTTTCAGGTTAGTGTAGTCAGGTACTGTATATCATAGTTGAAGTGAGACTTTCGTATAGTTTTTAGGTATTCAATTCAGGTTTTTACTTTATGGTCCACTGAACTAAAAAACTATTTATAATAAAGAATGATTTTATATATTTGGCTTGGCCAAGGATATTTTGTATTATATTTTGAGAAAATACAAATATTGATACATATATGAATGAAAATCTTCTATATTATTCTATTTTATCTTATTTTTGAAAATGAGTTCGAAAACAGGTACTAATACCTTGCGGGTCCTAGGGGTACACTCTAAGTGATAGGATTTATTCTTGGGATTCGCGACGATTGCCATATAGCCAACTAGGGTCGGGGCGTGACAAAGAAAACTCTAGAAGGATCATTTTTAGTCATTTTACCTGATTTTTAGGCGATTCGATCGAACAAATCGACCAATTCATTCAATCAAAGTTGGGTTCGTTCGAATGAATCTAACCCTTTGTTTTATCAAACTCTTTGATGAATCCTTGGAAAATCCTGGCTATAATTCGTTCGACCAAATAAACCATTCATGCAGTCGAATGCTAATTCGTTTGATCGAACTTCTTCTTCGTTCAGTCGAATGCATTCGTTTGAATGAATCCAAGCATTCGTTCAACTGAATGCTCCTTGCCTCTAGTTCCTATAACGGTCAAACTCTCAATCATTTTTTGACGTCCATTTCCTTTTCTTTCTCTCTCTAATCCTTTCAAAACCTCATGTCAATCCTCTAAATGCCATTGATTTCTACGAAACCCAGGCGTACACTCATGGAAAGACAAAAATACCCTCACTCAAAAATACAAGGTCTCACAATCTACCCTCCTTATAAAAATTTCGTCCTCGAAATTTAGTCATATGCGACTAGAACATTAAAGAACTGATGAATTCTCAAAACTAAAAATTCACATAACTGAATTACCTGGTTTTGCATCAAAATTGACTTGAGCCTGATCCTGATTCATAGCAAACATCCTTGCTTGTCCTTGACTCTGACCTCAAGTCCTCTAAGTACCACGGGATGCCATGGATGAACTGCCTACTCCTGACCCTCTACTAGTAGAAGTCACTGCCTGTTCAATTAGTGACTGCGAGTGGTGTGAGTACTGGTAACTTATCTGACCACCTATCTCCATTCTACCTAGCTTAGGGAAGAACCTCCTTATATGCCCTGTTTCCCCACAATGATAGCATATCAACAATTGAGGATATATTCCCACATGGTATTGTTTGCAATGAATTCACCTGTCTACTCTTTCCTTTTGATTAGAATCCTGCGCTGATCTCGGAGTTGATATACCCAATCTAGACGGCTGCAGCTCCCATAAAGAGAATGAAGGATTACTAGAAGGACTAACAGATGAAGGACTGCTCAAGGAGTCACTACTATGACTCTTCTTAGATGGCGATCCTACCTGAACGCTAAGATCCTTTCTTTTCTAAGACATCCCTCGAAACTTCCATTCTTCTACTAGTCTTTCGACTTTTAAAGCCATCTGAATTAGTTCCTTATAACCTTGAGTAACTGTTAATACCATTTTCTCTGTTATCTTAAAATTCAACCCGTCTTCAGATTTAGCACACAGGCTTTCCTCATCGACAAACTCAGGGATAAACTTAACTAGTTCTCTCAACTGGGTTTCATACTCAGTCACTGTGCTTCCCATCTGTTTCAATCTCAAAAATTCTTATTTCTTTTGGTTGCAGTGGAATGGGGTATAGAATTGGTTCTTGAATTCTTGAACAAAATCATTCCAAGACAATGATGATCTCGATCTAGTTTGCACATTAGCCCACCAAGCAACTTCACTATCTTCTAACAATCGAGTTACCACTTTCAACTTCAACTTATCTTCCAATTCCATATCCTCAAAATCTCTCTCTAATTTTCTCAACCACCTACTTGCTTTCATAACCTCTGCAGAATTATTAAAAGGCACACTCTCTAATTGTCTAACCTCTCTAATTAGCTTAGAGAGCTTCAAAATCGATCTTGACGGCTCAACTATCGCTGAAGCTGTAGCAGTTCCTAGATATGGGTATGGGTATGGTGCTGGTCCATGTTGACCTTGTGTCTAAGCAAAGTTCTGGGTATTCTAATATGCCATATATGCTGCCAACGCGTCTGGTGTTATAGGAGGTGGCATTCCCGGTCTTGGGGGTGGATACGAAAATAAAGGTGGTATATTAGCCTTCTCAGGTTTAGTCTGAGGCACAAAAGATGACCCATCTTGTCCTTCTTCGTCGGGAACTCTTTCTCTTCGGGGCTACCCCTTCCTCTTCCAAATCTCGACAATATCTCACGCTACACAAAAAACTCAATATTCAAATCTTGTATACACAAACTATATACACTAATGGGATGGTGATGCATGATCTATAACTCGACTCATTAAATCTACTGGGACACTTTTCAAAATCATTCAAAAGTTATGTAAAATAATTTTCAAAACATATTCAATCATCAACAAAGTCATTTCAAAACCTTTATCTCTGATACCAATAAAATTATCATGCCCCAACCCGTGGGTCTTATATGTGATAACCGCCACAGATTCTTAATAAGCATTCCTTAGGCCCAGAATATTTACTAAGAACATGTAAGGCTAAAAATTTCAAAACATTCAAAGCACTTCCAATATTTTTCCTCTAAACTCCTGAACGACTTTTCAATAAAATCAACACAAGCACTTCTAAGATATTTATCATCAAATCCATTGAAATAAAATCATATATCATCGTGCAAAGAATATCATATTCAATTCTTACAAACTTTTTAAATCATAAAATAGCAATATTATTTTATTACAAAACTTAGTATCGTAAGTTTTCATCAAATTCTATATTCCTAAAAACAAAACAAAACCCAAAAAACCATCGATAATATAAGACTCTCCTAATGGACTCAATAAGCTAAATGTGAGTCGAGTATAGAAGTAATACCTGAAGTCACAATTCTTGATACTATCACCACCCTTCACGTACTCTATGTGCTATGCCTGTGAGTGGGGGGAAAGGGTGAGCATACTAAAGTATACTTAGTGAGGGAACATATAAAATAAATAATAATAATAACAATAAGGCATAATCTTTGTCAAAAAAGCATTCATTAAAAGGGAAATAATCTAAAAAGGAACAAATCTAAAACATCTTTTCTTTTCCAAATCTTTACTTATCAAACTATAAGAAATCATTGGATACGGCTACCTTCCCGGGAATTGCACTGATCAGGCGCAACCCCGAGCCATTAGTCAGTTTTGTATGTAAAAGAAATATGCTATTTTATAAAAAACGATTTAAATGCAAGAAGTAGAACATGCAAGGTTTTTCAGAAAACATACCCACCACTGACGTTCGCCTTGAGCCATCATGAGGTGACATCCGTGACTGACTCGATGAGACTCATATGTGATCAAATCTCACATCATCATAAAAATAAACAATCATACATCACCCTAACCTGTGAAGTCTCTACTCACCCAGATGACCTCTTTATCAGGTCGACCCTAGGCTACCTCACCCTCAGCTATAATAACAACCCGACCCTTATGGCCGTATCACCAATATGCATACATAAAATCTGGCCCTCTGACCATGTCATCATGTACCAAATATAAATTCTGGCTCTCAGGCCATATCATCAAGTATAAAAATATAAAAATCTAGCCCTCAGGCTACATCATCAAATATTAACATCAACTTGGTCCACTGGTCGTCTCATTATGATAAAAACATTATACAAATCTCTCCCATATAAAAAATCAATATCCACATATGATTCACAATAATCATCAAAAATATATAAATAGTTTATAAGTTGGCCCTTGGCCATCAATCATTCAAAACAAATTCATCAAACCAGTTAAATCCATTATGCAAATAATATCTTATTTCAAAGTCGCATGAAAACACATATATACGCTTTTCTGCATAAACAAAGATACTAAATGAAAGCATTTATAAAACATTCACAAATCAGTATAAATATAAACATATGATTTGTCTTAAAATAATGAAAACATAAAAGATTTCACTCACAGTTAGGGAGGGTACCTCGCTCGGGTTGGATTCTTGATCCTTATGATTAGAGCCTATACATATATACAAAAGTTTTATTAGAATGCATACGACTACTCAAATTCATCCAATACGCACATGGATCAAATTTAATAAAATTATCCCTTAACCGACCTCAAATTACTATAACACTTCTATGCCCTTAGCTCGGTTAATCAAACGAATTAACTAATTTTTGGGCGATTTGATCAAATGAATTAACTAATTCATTCGACCAAAGTTGGGTTTGTTCAAACGAATCTAGCCCTTCGTTCGATCGAACTCTTCGATGACTCCTTGGAAAATTTTGGCCATAATTCATTCGACTGAATCAACCATTCGTCCAGTCGAATGCCAATTCGTTCGATCGAACCTTGAATTCATTCGACCAAGAAATTCCCTAACTCTCTGGAATTCCTGGTCCTTAAATTCGTTCGAATGAACTTCTCTTTCATTCAGTCGAATATATTTGTTCGGACGAATTCAAGTATTCGTTCAACCGAATGCTCCTTGCCTCTACTTCCTATAACGGTCGAACTCCCGATCACTTTTTATCGTCTATTCTTATTCATTTCTCTCTAATCCCTTCAAAGCCTCATATCAACCCTCTAAATGCCATCGATTTCTACAGAACCCAAGCGTACACTCATGGAAAGACGAAAATACCTTTACTCAAAAATACAGGGTCTCACATTTATGATCTTTTTTCGACTTGGAATTACTTCAATCTATTTTGAGACATAATCTACTGTAACCAATATATATATATATATAAAATCGAAAGAATGTGAAAAAGGGC
>JAVXUL010000010.1:9731152-9743366 GCA_035590515.1 Trichilia minutiflora | reverse complement strand
ATTTAAATTTTTTTTAAAGAGAAGTAAAAGTTAATTTTTAAGCCTTTAAAAAATTATCCTAAACAGACTCTCTCTATACTTACATAGTGATGTTATGAATTAATATATATATATATATATATATATACTATTTATCAATGTCTTGGTAACTTTTAACTAATTATATATATATATATATATATATTAAAAGATTTTGTAAATCAATGGGTAAAATTAGTTAAAAGTTACCAAGACATTGATAAATAGTGTGGGACATATATCTCATTTTTCCTTTTTATTATTAGAATTGACTCCGGCCTATTAGGTGTATTTAATTAAAGATTGCGATGTGAAATAAAGTCATCATTTATATTATATTATATTATATTATAATTTTAATTTGATTAATGGGTTTTTTTGTTTTGTTATGGAAAATAAGGTAGCAAACATTGATTAATTTATATCGTCAATGAAATAAAATATAAATAAATCCAAGTGAAAAGGAAGAGTAGGGTCATGCGAATATTCGTTGGGTGAATGGATGGACACAAAAGGACAAAGCAAACAATAGCGTAGCGAAGATAATGGAACTTATTCAATAAATTTATTGATTGATTGATTTTATTGCCCAATTTTAAAATTTAAAATAAAAAAAATTATATTAAAGAAAAAATATTCGACCAAACGTTCAAATAATCCTATCATTTTTAAACATACTCAAACAAACAAAATTTATTAATTTAAATAATTTTTCTTTAATAATTATAATAATATTTTTTTAATCATAATTATTTTAAGAGTAAAAATAAATAAAATAAAATAAATCGACAAAATCACCACCATTCTTATTCTTAATAACTCAAGAAGTAATTCCTAGTAAATTTACTAAATCATTATTATTTTAATAATAGAGAATAAATAAAAAATTGTGTTAAATTTTATTGTTGTATATAAGATTTTTTTTTTTGTAAAGTTTTAACCACCTAAATTTTACCGTATATAAAAATTTAAAAATAATTTTTTCAAACCTCATAAAAATGAAGATTGAAAAATCCTTTCCCCTCTAATTAATTCCTAAGTCATTCATTCTCATTTATTCATTCTTCTATTCAATTCTTTATACTACAAATTTTGAAATTTCAATTAACATTTCATTCTTTCTTATTTAAAAAAAAAAATCATCTATTTACATAACATTATTCTTATTACTTTATTACATCCCCATTGGTAATATTATTTTAAGTAAATAATCGAATTGCACAATATCACATACTATTAAAAAATCAATGATAAAAAAGATATAAACTTTTCATATAAATTACCATATACAAATTACTTTATAAAAATATAAAATTACTATCATTTATAAAATAAAATAAAATAACATATACCCTATGATAACCATAACTAATATCAATATAAAATTATTAGGGTTTTGATTTTAATTTCAAAAAGAAAAAAAAGGTAAAAAGAAAATTTTATATGTTCAATATCAATAGAAATGTATAATATAATACCTAAGAATTTTTAACCTATTCCACCTGACTATTAGTTCTAGTATTTTCACTAGCATGCGCAGCATTTTAGACCACCATTTTTAATCTTTTTGAATTTTATTTAATATTTGGGTAGCAATTAAATTCATTTAATAGCCAAAAAGAACAGATAATTTCATATGCAAAATTTGATTATTCATATAAAAGTTTGTCTAGATCAACTGCACAATGAAAACGAAAGGGGTAATGCAACAAAACATATTTTTTTGGTAAATGAACGAGGGAGCAGTTGTTTCAAATGGACATGGGAAGGGAAATTGTGTATATTATCAAATACTTATCAGAAATCGCGAAAACTCATTTTTGGATCCACCCTCTTTCCGGTACCCCGAACTCTTCCTTTGTATCCACCTCTTCCTCTTCCTCTGCTACCCAGACGTTTGAAAAATGATTTACCATGCTTCACTTCGATAAGAGAATGAAGTAAGTCATCACAAAGAATACAACCGGCATGTAACTTAGCTCCACCTTCCAAAGGCGTTGTATTCTTATTGAAGTCCACTTCTATGATTTTAGAATCACATTCGGGACACTGTTCCTGAGTGGTGGAAATGCGGTGAGCTCCTTGAGGGAGGAAGACGAGGCAATTGCACATATTGCAATAGAGTCTCCATTTTGGAGCGCTTACTGGGTCTAAAACTAGATTTCCGTTGCACTCTGGGCAAGCACAGACTCCTTGGGCTATCAGAGAATGTTGACATGTAGGGTGAGGGCAGAGGAAACATGGCATACCGGCACCCTTCCCGAGCTTGCCAGAACTACTGGTGTTCATGGAACCAACGAGAGTACCGATACCTTCAAATGGGGGATTATTGTAGCAGAATGGGCAGAGAGGGAACGACTTGCCTTCTGGACCAGCCATAGAGAAAATCAAAAGCTCAAACCCGTCCAAAGGGCATGTGAGCTCCTTGTACAGCTGTGGGAAAACAAGAAGATAAATTACTTTTGGCTTTTACATTTTTCTTTCTTCATAATACCACTGAAGATACATGCTACAGACTAATGGATAAATATAAAATGTTTAAGCATTCTCATAAAATGGAAAATGATGATCCGTATGTAATACATAATTTGTACATACATTTGATTATCGAATGCATTTCAGATAACAGGAATTGATATTGCATTTTTCAAAAATGTTTTATTCATTATCTAACAAAATAAGATACCTAAGGGTTTGGTAGAGCAGTTACGACCAAGGTCAGAAATTAAAAACCTTTGGGCTGCCTACATCAAATATTAACCCTCCAAGTTTTTGAGTAGCCGGCACTTTAGAACTCTTGACAAATTTTAAAATGTGGAACAATTGTTGGGTATTATTAAAAATAAAAGACAACAAAGACCATATGAAAAAAGATAACTAGGTCTCGATTAGTTTTAGTAATTCTGAGTAAATTTCAAATTCTATTCTTCAAAATTCAGTGCATTTGGTACATCTATTCATCTTATGAAGTATTTAATACATATTTCCAATAAGGAAATTTCTGATATATAATCCTCATGGCTTTAGCAAGCAATATTTTCACTACACTGATTTTCAACTAATAAAATTCATCTATAAATATCATTCTTATAGAGAGATTATGAACTTACACACAAAAATAAATATTACCTTAATGGTGCCTTTCTGAGGAAGATTATAAACCTCCTCGCATGTACCACAATACAGCCGTGCTGGTTGGGTAGATATGTACTTCATGTACCGCAGGCATTTGCCACACTTACTAAGGATGCGTCCAGAGTCAGAAAGTGGGGAAAACTGGGCTTCAAATAGTGCATCCATGTTTTCAATCTGCAGCAAATACAAAAACAGAAAACTTATAAGGAAAGAAATCATACATCCAAGAAGTGCACAACAATGCTTCCATTGTCTGCATGACTGAAATTTGAGGTCCACACAGGGTGATGACAAATATATTGTGCAGGAGACACAATACCCTAAAGAAATTGGAATATCTTTTTGATAGATGATTAATGCATATGAAAGATTGGAAAGAGAAAATGAACAATCGATGAACTTTGAACAACTGATCTATCATAAAAATTCTTTTAAGTACTGTGATTTGATGCAAGACTCAAGTGTGAAGTGTCTGCTCCCAAATAGTTACATTATCCATGCACCTGAGGTATGATCTACCATAAATGATGCCCCCTATGAAACTCCACAAATCATATTCTTTTCAAAGCTACCAGCCAAATTCCTCTTTTTTGTCTTGAAGTCAGAAAACTCTAGGGACCTTATTGAGGATTTATATATATATTATCGGACATGAAAGTCTCTATTTCACTAAATAAAACAAAAAATTTTAATAAGGTCTTCTATGTTTCTTTGTCAGATTTTGATCCTCTGAACATCTTCCTCTCAACCACAAAGGGCTTCCTACCACTCACTTATTTCTTAATGGACATTACTTCTTTTGAGTTAGCCCCAACATAACACCCTAGCTGTCAGTTAAACTTTAACGGCAAAGGTATTATGATCAACACGTATTACTACTAATTGCTTTTTAGACTTTCTCTTTTACATGTTTTACCCCTCTTTCATCCTTCTCATTCTCTCCTCTCCCAATTTCTCCATCTTTTCCTTCCAATCCCTCTTGACCACCAGATCCTATAATCCATCTCAACCATCAGACCTAATAGCCATTGGCACCAGATTTTGAGTAATATTTTCATTCTCTTCTTGTCCCACTTCCAAAGTTTCTAGTCCCATCACAACACCATTTGTAAGCTCCTCCAACCCATGAACTAGAAGAAAAATGATTTGACCAAATCTTAAAGAATCAGCTCCTCTTGTGAATTTGAATAATTTTTGGCATGTTGTGGGACATACGGGACACAATAGCACTACTTGAAATGCATAAAAACCAGCAATAAACAAAACCTGAGGCAGAGAAGAGTGGTAAAAAATACTAAGTTTTCTCACAGTTTACAACACATTTTTTGCAGGTTACTCTTCTTCGTCTGCAAGAAAGCTCTCGGCTTTAGCTGGCAAACTTACTCATCATGCAAAAATGTCTTGTATTATTATTGTTGTAATTATTCTAAATGAGATATAACAGGTGATGCAAGCAAAGTAAAAAACGAAATCATGGTAAATTCAAGATCCGTTTAGGGGTAACCTAATTCAAACAAGAGACTTACAAAGATCACATAGCACTGAAAAGAATGCGGACCACATGATATAGGAATCACCATTTATATTCTTAAGAAATTATATGGCCCTAACGTAAAGCTGAAAGGTAGAAAAGTATTCATGTGACAGGATTCCAATTAAGAACTGATACTTTCTTGAGCTGACCGAAGACTCGACATCAGACAACTATACATATCTCCATGCACCCTTTATAACACTCGGTTTCTAAAATGGCTAAAACCTATCTTAGGCACATTTGCATGATATCATAAAGTTCATCCTATATGTATGATGAGACATTTGATATAACGAGTTTAGTGGAAGTAATTAGAGAATGATAAGACTAATAAAAGGTCAAAAAAAAAAAACAATTGTTCTTGGTATGTTGGTATGATAATAACTAAATACACACAACGGGAATTATTTCAATTGCTAGAAATTAGCCAAACTAAACAAATAGCAGGACATGCGGTAATGATTTATTTTGTAGAAAAAATTAATTTTCTCTTGATTATGGATGGTATGTGACGTGGCATATTATTATTAACATGATAATAGACATCATCTGACATGAGGGATAAATAAATAAAACCATATAGAAGGACAAGTGACGAATGTTTGATTATGTAGGCAACATTAATCAATACGGAAGGGAACAGTGACTCCATATGGGTTATAGTGGACAGATTGACAAAATCAGCAATCAATGCATCAATCACTTCATAAAAACAATCATCTCCAATAGACCCAACAATAGCCTCAACTTTTAATTATTCCCTATTACCAACAAGCAACACAATTTATTAACATAACCATTATCAAGTTATTCAACAACTTAAGATAATAATCACAATCACACATTGGCATAATAGCAAGAAACTTCAATTCCACATAAGTCAAGACCAAATGAACGTTAAACTCATCTCCATATAAGACACCCGTGGTGTATGTAAACTCAAGTAAGTAAGTAAATAATAAATTGACCAAAAATATGTTATATGTTGGTGTGTTTATTTGTGTTCGATTTATAAATACAATGATAGTCTAAACGAATACTTAATAAATGTGCAACAAGTGCTTCATATGTTGTCTATCTTGTACATATTGTTAAGATGAATTATTCAGTTATATTGTAAGTAATAAGAAAATATGGAGATGAGCTTAACCTTCATTTGTTTATGACTTATGTGGATTTGAAGTTGCTTGTTATTGTGTCAATGTGTGATTGTAATTATTATGTTAAGTTGTTGAATAACTTGATAATGGTTATGTTAATGAATTGTGTTGCTTGTTGCTAATATGGAAGAATGAAAAGTTGAGGCTATGGTTGGGCCAATTGGAGATAATTGCTGTTATGAAGTGCTTGATGCATTGATTGTTGATTTTGTGAATGCTAGGATGTGAATATGTATAGTTAAAGTGCTGCTTGAATTGAGATAAATTATGATAATTAGAATGAAATAAAATGAATAAGTTTATTATATTGCATGGGGTTACTCAGTGGTATGTTAATCAGTTCGGTAAGAGTGAACTCCTATTGAGGAGAGTACCTAATTGATGGCAATAATATGAACACAATCAGGTAAGAGTAAACTTCTTTTGAGGAATACCTGACTAATGAATTGATATGATATGTGAAACAGTTGAGTAAAAATAAATTCCTTTTGAGGAATACCTAACTAAGGAAGATCTTAGAGGAAATACTGTGTATACACAGATGAAATGAGAAAGAGAAAAGAGTGAATATAGTGATGATTATTGAGAGAATGAAATCTCAAGAATAAAAGATCCACTGAATAATAGTAAAATCTCAACAATTATAACAAATTGGGCTCGAACGAATAACGTTATAAATAATGAAAAGTAAATGGTTTGTATTGGTCAGATTATTGCTTGTGTTTGGAATGAGGAATGGTATGCAGATGTGATGTAAATAGAATTGGTAATAATGCAAGGTGATGTTTAAAAAGTAATATACTTATTGAATGTCTTTGCTTGTAAATTTAGAATTGGTATAGAAATTAAACATGATATATAATCATTAATTGTAATGCCTAGTACATTTAATTGCTTATTTACTTAGTAGGCAACTCAACCCTTGCCAATTCTTTTCAGGAAAGTAGATTATATATAGTGGGAATTCAATATCACAGATTTTGTGAGTCGACATTGCATACTAAGGTGGGCCAAAATACAGCGAGTTGTGAGTTTCTCTCCTGGTTTGTATTTGACATCATAAATGACAATTGGGATGTATTATATCGTGCTTGTGCAGACTATTTGTAACATATTATACTATGATGATGTGGTTGTCTGTATATTACTTGCCGTTCATAGTATTAAGGATGAACAACAATCGTGAAAGAATGAATGAATATATACTTGAATGCGGTATTTATTATCAAATTGTTGGGGAAAAAGAGGGGCACCCTTTCAGCAAAGGCAAAAGTTAAAAAGCATGCAGTTGATGTGAACATATACCAAATGATAAGATTCTCTAACCTGTTTAACAAAATAACTGTATTTCTGCTTGAATTGTTGTAACACGTGCTGCACAACACGGGAGTGATGTGCCTGACCCTTACCAACAAGTGTAATCTGTTGCTCGATGAAACTTCGGATGTCTGGCAAACAGAGATCTGGATCGATGCACTGATAACCTCTTACAAGAGTGATACCTAGGGCAGTTGGAACTAACTTCCTGCCAGCTTGAACCTGCAAATTTAAGTTAAAGTGAACATCCAATTCTGGAAAGAGAATATCAAACAAAATTTCTGTATGTGCCCTAAATATCCCTCAGTAGGATGATAATGTTTAATGGGAGTAAGTTATAAACCTGGACATAGTTGCGCTCGCATATGTTGTTAATATGTACAGGTATTGAAGCATCTGTTCCTATTCCATTCTTCTCCATCAGAGAAATCAGCTCACTCTCACTAAGATAATCTGGCGGTGAAGTATTGCCCTGTTAATTTTAGGAAATCAGGAAACACTAGGAACATACTGAACACATTCTTCTCTAAAGTGTAATATCTGATTTAAATTTTGTAAAAAATCATATAGCATAGTGACATTATTCTTTCATCAAGGACATAGCCACATTTTACGGCCCTTATCAGCCTTCTCCGAATCCATCGAGGGAAAAACCATAATTTGATAGAGAAAATTATGGAAATCTTTCGTTTCCCATAAAAAAATTTCATCTTCAAAAATCACAAGAATAAAACCCAAATCCCTCCCTGACTCAATTTGAGCAGGTTTGAACACCAAACCTATGTATTGCCCTAGGAGATTTTACTAGCTACAAGCACCTACAATTTCGTTTGGCAGTTGAAACACTACCTCATCTAGCTCCACCTTTGAAATTTCAATCTTCTCTCCTTCAGTAAATTGTGGAATATTTTTTTCATTTATTGCCAACCATGGCATAATAGATGTAAATCCTTGGACTGTAACATGTTGTCCTACACAGTGGAAGTATTCTCCACCCATAGTGAATTTTACCTTTGTCCTGCAGTGAACATCAACCATTAGCAGTAATTAAGCTTGTAGTGTTTCAACTACACAATGTCCTATAATTAAGCTTTATCTGTATAGGAAATTTTTATTTACAAAGAAAGTAATCCCTAAAGACTAGAAAAGACAACTAATTTCCCACAGTAGTAGTAACAAGCAGCCGATTTTCTCAATTACTGTTAGCTTTAACATCCTTTTGTATCTAAGTCAACAATTCCTTTTTCTTCCCGAAACGCAGCTCCAACCAATTTTAGTTTTATTTCTATAGAGAAATATAATTGTCCTTCCGAGGGAAAGCATAAAATTTTGCGTTTTTTCATTATTTAATGAAACATAATTCAAAAAGGTTATGGCATGCATTCGAGACATAAATATTATTTTCCATTCAATGTAAAGCATAGAACTTTTCCTTTTTCAACATTCAATGAACATAAAGGAAAAGAATTAATGGCATAGTGGTAGTAGAGACGAATTTGTACCAACTAACTTGATAAGCATATTAATATGACATTTTATATACAGCCAGAAAAGAATATTTTATAGATTAACCCGCAAACAGCAAATCAAAGAGGAACTCAATTGAATTTATATGCTTCATAACGAGATATTATGATAAAGCACTGGTCATGCAATAGCATTGAACAATTGAGAGAATCTCTTGATAAAGAAAGAGAGCAATACTCTATGACATGATTGCCTAGTGTATTCCAAACAAATTGTCAGATATCTTTCCTTTTTTAAATAATATGTTCAAAAAGAAAAGAAAAAGAAAAAACTTTAAATAAAAGTCAAATGCAGCTTATATACCTTAGCCATGAGAAATAAAGACAGATGTCTGACTTTAGAGATTCTGATTCTGGTCAAGCAAAACAAGAAACCTTCTTCACAGTAAGGAGACAAGGATTTACCTCACATACTTGCAGTCAGGGGACACAGTGCCAAGAAAATGTTGACAGACGTACTGGTATAGTCTCCAAGAATCTTTGCCTAGCATATCCTCAGTTGCTGACCGCATAGGAGTAATAGGAGGATGGTCACCTGCATCCATTCCCAACCGTGGCTTATGATAACCTTCACCAAGCAGTCGTTGCACATAATCACCCCATGCAGGGTTATTTGATAGAAGACCAAGTATGCCTCTGAAGTCAAATGAAGAAGGGTAGGCCGTGCTTTCTGTACGCGGATAGCTAAAAATGTCGCATAAAAACATTGCCACTTATTATTAAAATCCACCAGAAAGAGAATGATTTTAAAAATGAGAAATTGGGTGATCAAATGAAGTGTTGGTTTATACAGATTATAGTCTGATGTTGCATACATATTGCACATATCCCATTCTAAACTTTTTCTTAGAAACAACATCATTCAAAGGGGGGACAAAGTATTCAAACACAAAATAAAAATATATTAAACAACTGCAAATTTTACTGTCATACATTTCCAAATCCAAAATTAGTATAGCTTCCCTGTTCAGGAAAAATCACACTGGAACTTTTAAGTCTCAAATATCTATTAGATGCAAGAACCAAGTAATAATAAACCTCCAGCAACTTACTTGCATTTCAGGCAAAAATATTTTAATTATGAAGCAGTAATTACAATAGATAGGAAAGGTTTAATTCAAAATAGGGGGGGACACAGACTTGTGTATTTTCTGATTAAAGAAGATCAAAAATATTCTTCAGAATTTTTTTATGCATTTCCACACACCTCAAACCCAACCCCATCTCATACACAGAAATTAGAGCCATACACAAACAAAAATTAAAGAAATTCTCCATCACAGAGGTTAATGTAAGGGGAAATTGATCCCTTGACCTCTTACTTTCATGTCAAATCAACTGCCTATCTCCTTGGGACTAAAAATATTCATGAGATTAATGTTAACGACGATGTGGTTAACACTGATTATGTTATATAAGAAGCTTTAAGTTGCTAATGGCTGAATATTTTAGTTATCAAGATTTTTTTTTAATTTCATTTTTAAGTTCTACACACAAGCCCTGCCCTTCCCCACCCAGCACACAGAGATGAATTAAGAATTTTCTTGCTTAACCTCTTGCTTCCACTGCATTATCCTATCAGGAGTAAAATAGTTGTAAATTGTCAAAGAAACCAATAGGCAAAAGCACTTAAAATTATGAGTGCAACAATTTTCATTAATTTCACCTACAGGTTACTAAATAGCAGCTTAATCGATGTTTAGTATCTTTTGTTGTATTCTACAATTTTTGGCCAATAAATTATCCACATTTGATGATTCATGGCCTTGAATACCATGGCTTTTTGGTGGTAAAAAGGTGAAAAAAAAAAAAAAATGAAAGCATGATAATGCATATATACTAATGGTTAGTGAATGAATATTTAAGATTTGCCTGCACAACCAAATTGTGTATAACTTACAATTTCTCTTTGGTAGAGTTAATTCGTGACTAGTTAACAATATGACTGCCTTCTATCTTGTTACTACCTCTCCTCTTAAAATATTGATCATCAAGCATGAATTTGGCAAGGCAAACCAAAACTAACAAATATTTATTAGACTATGTCAAAGCCTCGCTCTTGTAAAAATCCCAGCATACCTGAAACCACACACCTTGCCAAAAAATGAACCCTCATTGGATAAATTTCTCAATTGATACAACTTAAGTTTCAATCACCTGATAAATCAATGAAATCTAACAAGTTGGACCTTGAGAATAAAAGGATAGAGTCTTTGATCTCACTAATAATATCACAATTTGTGGATTTGATATGGGAACTGTTGGAAATTATAATCAATGGGATCTCATAAGATCAGTCATTTAACTCCTAGGAATCAGATCTCTATTTTATAGCTATAAATATAGAAACAAAAATATTGTATAGTTGACTAAATATAGAATCTGTTATTACTATAATTAGTCCTAGGAAACGGCTATTGTATCTTATTTAAATATAGCAGTATCAATGTAAAAATTATCTTTTACCATTATTCAGAAACTCTGGACTTTTAAATATCAAATATCCATGTAAAAAAACATGTAAGCTTCCTTAAAAGTTAATGTTACTAAAATTTTTTTCATTTTACTTTGAAAGTATAAGAGATTACTATAATACTAAACAAACCATAATTTTGACAATAATTTAAGAGTTTATTAAAAGAATATGGTAAATTATTGCATTAAAAATAAAATACAAAATAAATTAAGAAAAGATAGAGAGACAATCAATTGGTATATTCTTAATTTTTGTAATTGTTTAAATTTGTTAAATAACAACTTATATTCCTTTTTTTTGTCTAACTTGGATAAGACAATTATTATTTTTTAGAATCAACTCTTGAAATCTTAATTATAGATCACTACGAAAAAAAAAATAAGGCTTTTAGTGATGGTAATACTCATCATTAAAAGTGAAAAAAGCGTTGCTAAAAATTTTAGCTATGCCACAAACGTCGTCGAGCATATTGTCATTAAAAATTGATCATAGAAGATTTTAGTAATGCTATGTACAATCGTCGTCAAAAATGTACTTTAGCAATAATATTCACAATCATTGTCAAAAACTACTTTTAGTAACAAAATAATGTCATTGCTAAAAGAACATTTGGCAATAGCACATTTTGAAGGTTCTATGGCTTAAATCATGCATAAATGTAAGTTTTTCATCAAGAAACCCTAGGCTAAAATTGATGAAAACATAGGTTAATAACAAAAATTACCTTAAGGCTTTTGAAAGACAACTTGTAAGCTTGCTAAGTTGATAAAGATGAGAACCAAAATGATGATTCCTCTTCACTTGACACCATCCTCATGCTTGTATTCCCATGGCCGAAATTCTTGTGGTGAGAGAGATGAAAATCTTATTTTTCTTAATTAAAAAAATGAAAATACAAGATATTTATATTTTCATTTTAATTTCCATTTAATTAATTCTATATTTATCTAATAAATATAATAATTAAATGAAAGTATTATGATACATTCAAACCCATCTAAGATGTGTGTAACCATACAAATGGACCAATGGAATTAAAACACAAAGT
>JAVXUL010000010.1:9719962-9731052 GCA_035590515.1 Trichilia minutiflora | reverse complement strand
TAAAACAACTCATGGATTAGGTAGTACAAGTTCAAGCTTTGTATATGATCAAGTTATGTTATGGCATAAAAGATTAAGGCATCCTAGCTTTCCATATCTCAAATCTTTATTTCCTGAATTATTTCAAGGTATTGATTGTTCAAAACTTCATTGTGAAGCTTGTAATTTAACTAAAAGTCATCGTGTTCGTTTCCAATATTTAGTTGACTAAATATAGAATCTGTTATTACTATAATTAGTCCTAGGAAACAGTTCTTGCATCTTATTTAAACGTAGCAGTATCAATGTAAAAATCATCTTTTACCATTATTCAAAAACTCTGCAAGAACTATTCAGCACTATGACAGCACCTTCCATCCATCTTAATACTAGTTACTATGTATAATATGGCCATTATATAAAAGCTGAAGGCACAAAGCACGTACCACATACTATCTACCTACCTAATCACATTGCGTAGAAAGAAATGCTCCCACTTTAGAATAAATGACAGGAACAACTAAAAATTTTACACACCTTTCTCAATGCAATAAAACAAATTTGACCTTGAGAAATAGAAAACCTCCCACCTAGTACCATGGTAGAACCCTAGGGTTCTATCGGGTAAAATTGGAGAAATTGAAAAGGGAGATTAGGGTTTAGCAAGCAATTATGATCTCCTCGAAGGAATTGACCTCCAATTATGATCTCTTCAAGGGAATGGACCTCTACAATAGATAACTAATAAAAGAGTTGTATTAATTGAGATCCTGATACATGAATGTAAAGCCTATTTATAGGCAAGAAGTATCTAAGATAACTATCCTAATACAAGATAAGAACATAAGATAACATAAACAAAAGATAAGATAACTATAACTATATCAGATATGCTTATAACTCTCAAATTGAAAGATAATAAAATAAATATAATAAAATAAATCCCTAAAATTAAGGAATCCTAACATACCAATATTGCAATTGCATTAAGAAAATATGTGAACTAGTCAACAATATACTAGGTGTTTCATTTTGTTAGCAACTTTTCTTAAGTTAATTATTATCAAGAAATAAAATTATTGATGCAGAATTTCGTACGTGCATCAAACACCCGAATCCATTGGGCTGCCAAAAAATTTTTTTATACCCTTAAGAACGTACATAAAGGATTTTTGGGCTCACCATAAGTTGCATCCCTTACGTGGAATCTACGTCACGTATGCCGCTGGCATCCGCTAGTGTGTGGACTTGAGCTAAAGACATGGGTGATACTCATATTGGAACCACAAGCTATAAGTTCCCGGTCTAAATCTCCACGCTAGTGGACGCCAGTGGTGCAGATGTAATATAGGTTCCACATAGAAGAGGTGATCCACGGTGGACCAAAAAACTCTTTATGTACGTCCTCAGGTGTATAACAAATTTCTTTTACAGCCTAATGGGTTCGGGTGTTTAATGCACGTACGAAATTTTGCATCAATATTAAAATGCACCTTTTAATGTTGATGCGGAATTTCATACACAAACATAAGTCGTTGGTTCATGTTCCTATACTAGTGAATGCCAACAGCATATGTGATGTAGGTTCCACACGGGAAAGATAACCCATGATGGGCCAAAAACTTTAAGTATGTTCTCAAGGGTATAACAAATTCCTTCTGTGACCCAATGGGTTCGGGTGTTCAATACTCGTTCGAAATTCTGCATCAACAAAAACTAATGACAATATGTATAAGAATACATAACAATTTATCTCTTCTAGAACACAACATCTTATCCTTGTCCTTAACTAACATCTACCCCCTAACTACCCTATTTAGAAATGCATCCACATTCAAATTTAGTCACCGGTACAACAAAAATTTTCAGTCACCTTGTATTTCTATTTGCTGAGAAACAAAACAAAAGTACATTAATCATAAATAGATGTCTGCAAAAACAAGGACAAAGAATCCCCAAAAGATACGCAATCAACAATCCCTAAACCTTATTAAAATGTGCCCACCTCCCAATTGATCAACATAATGAAAAAAAGAAACATCACTAAACCATTAAGAGATAGAAGCATACACAGAAACCCAAAATTTTACTCTAGCCTGAAATATAGATAATCCTCCTCACTATTTCTCAAGAACTCTCAAGTTTCTTTCAATCCACAGGACCCAAAAGATAGCCACAACAACATAATCCCATCGAAGGGATGGCTTCCTCCTCTTTTTAAGGCTCAATACCTTCTCCAAAGGCACAGAATAACATGTAGATGGTGCTGCCCACCTCAAATTAAAGGTCCTAAACAGCTTGTCCCAGAAGCAGTAAGATGGGCAATTAAAAAACAAGTGGTTAGTTTTCAGTTACCTCAGGTAGATAGCTCAATGTAATCCAAAAAATGTTAAAATGGAATACGAGCATAGAACAACACTTAGTAGTGATGACATATACTAAACATTACTCCCAATAAAAAGCAAAAACCTAATGGATTAATCCCAGTGAGATAAGTTAGAAAGAAAACCTGATGAATCCTTGAGTATATAAGCGCTCAGCTAGTTGCATAGCCATTTGAGGTCCAAATCCCAATGCACTTGAAGCAACCTGAATGGACCAAGACAACATACTCAAGTCAACTCAAGATATCTCATTTCACTGGTAAAGATATTACGAGACTTTGAAATAATATTCAAACGACATGGCATGCTCCTAAAATTTGAGTCTCAGTTGAACTTTAGTCAACGTAATACATTGTTGTTAACTACACAATTTTAAAATATATGATCATAGGATTGGTGAAAGTTTTGAGTTCAACATTAGAAGATTTCATATTTTTGTACTTTTTGTGTGGAAGGACTGCAGCTTTAAAATGTACAGTGAGAAGATGCAAACAAAATGTTATTCTTGATATCTTAGATCACCACTACCGCATGAATTTTTTGACTTTCTCCTTTTCGATTTTTCTATTATGGATACATCCATTCATTAAGCAAAGTGAGCATCTTTTTCTTACCTACAACCTCCTCATGTCATGTAAAAAAAAGTTTAAAATCAACCTGAATTGTAAATGGGTACATAAATGATAATGGTACTAAATTATGCTACCTTTAGTAGATTCACTGTGTTCAGACCTGGAGGACGAACTTTGCTTTCCTGTTTTTCTGATGTATCAATTACTTCTATAATTCCATCCTGCATAACCAACTTCTGAAACATTGTAGCAACCTGCCACACGGAAGAATGATATGTAGAATCTTCTAAATGAAAGCTAAGGATGAGATTGAACTGCAGACATATAGGGAAGAAAGGAACTCACATCCAAGTCAAACAACTTGTGACGTTCCCATTCTAGCTTAAGTTCATAGCCATTTTGTATTAAGTAAGGGTGCAGAGTCCAATATTTTTCTGGCTTAAAAGAAGTAATTTGCAAATAGCGCTGTACACAAAACCCAAGAGTAGGAGTTTGGCATGGTCCATAGCTGAAACATGCAGTTTACAAGCACGATTAAATGGCTGCTAGGGGAAAATAGACAACAATCACATACATGCCACTAACTAAAATGTCTCCACTAACTAGATGGCAATTAAAAGCTAAAGATTACATAAAATATATCCTAAAATAGAAAGGAATCTATTTTACAATGTCTTAGGCAATTGATAATTGGAAAACAAAAGGATGGAAATGAGGTAGATATAAACCTCAAAGCAAGAAACAAAATTCTCTATAAACATTCATAAAACAAAATAAGTTGAATATGCATTGTGTTAGATGTCAAATCAAATGATCTATAAAAGTAATAATTGTATTACCAACAAATGTTTTCATCTCTAAGAACATTATTTAAGTGCTTCCTAAATTTGGTGGCTAGGAAAAAAAAGGGATTTAAAAAAAATGGTTTTGTTTGTATATTGGACAAAAAAAGCTGCTGAGCAAACTCTTGGGAAGGAAAAGTTATCCCCCAAATTGATAAATCAACATGATATTAAAACGAAACCAACGGAAGGCATAGTAAAGTAAAACCTAAACTTACGGTTAAAAGCCTAACAGTAATATTTAATCCCTAATACACCTCCTAATGTTACAGACACAACTTATTGTAATTTAAATAAGAAAAACAGGGGGAATCAACATACGACAATTGGTCAAACTAGTTGCAATATTATGTTATGTAAGTATATATAGAGCTTTCATAAGTAAAGCTTTTGAAAAAAAAAAAAATTAACAAAAGTTGCTTATTTAGTGTCTATGACAATTTTTGCAAAAAATTGCATAATTACCTCAAACATAAGTTCTATGACAATTTTTGGCAAAACCCCAGTTAATTACCTTAAACATAAGTACATAGACACTAAACAAGCAACTTTTTGTTCTATTTTATTTTTAGAAAAAGCACACTTGTAAAAGCTCTATACGGTTACATAACATAATATCATAACTAGTTGAATGAATTAACAGAAAGATCAACTTATACACCTACACTTAATGACTGTGTGATGCAATCACCCAAGTGGTTTTTCCATGGAATTTGATAGCTAATAATCATCTTTTATTCACAACTTGAAAACAGTTCATTCCCTATCTGTTAGCTCACATTTGGTCCTGAGCCCTTCTCAAATCTAAGGGTTGGCAAATAACTGAAGACCAAAGGTTGGAGTTCGAAAAATAAATGAATTCAGTTTTCATTTTTCAGCCAAATGAAGCTGAATTTCGATTTCTGTTTGGTTTAGTGGTGAAACAAACTGATTAGTTCATTTGTTTGCCACCCTTACTCAAATCTTCAGTTCTAGACGAAATTCGAACTCACCAACTTAAATCCTCTAAGCTGGCAGAAAACAGAAAATTGGTTGCTATCCTACATAAGTGCCTCTTATCAAAATACAAATTACAAAAGTTGAAAAGTTGAAAAATGGCCCAACAGTATAGAGGGAAATTTTACTGGAAAAAATAGTTCTAACCTTAGTAATTCACTGCCTCATAAAAGAAATTAACAGTATAATGGCTCGACAACTTGGTAAAATGGTTGTAGAATGATGTTACAAAATCATTGGTAAATTACATAATAATTTTTTAAAAAAATAAAAAATCTAGATGCAAAATTTAAAATAGGAGCCTCAGTAACTGCATATCCATAACATTTGAAGCCCAAGTCAAGTTCATATCTAATGGTTTTGTTCATAATTTCTACAGAGTTTTCACCCCAGCTGACCAATCCAAACTCATAATTTTCTTTGAAAGAAAAATGTCTCATCGGAGGATTTGACTTAAATATAAAAGAATTGAAATGCTTTGATGCAATAGACCCTGCCCTTGAGTTGATGAGTCAAAGGAGAAAACTCACAAAAGAGCATAGCTCTAATACATGCAGTTTCTTCAGGTCTTGACCAATCCAAGCAGTTAACCAGTTTGACCACCCTGTTTGAACGACTAATACAGTAAAAATCAGCAAAACAAAAATTAAAGAGAAAAAATTTAAAAAGAAGGCTACTTGAATTGCAAAGTAGATCAGCTGACTTCCACAAAATGCAGATGGCCCTTACGGCCAGTCAGTCCTAATTATCCAACAGTAACCATATGGTTTCTATCAATTAATATGTAATCTTCTTTTCCTTCCTTTATCTAGGAGGTAAAAGATTGGTTGTGAGTGGGTTGAAACTTAACCTGAAACCTAAACAAATGATGGCACCATCAATCCATATTCCCACGATTATCTCAGTTTTTCCATCAATTACTTGAACTCCAACAGAAATTAGGAAAGAAAATACAATTTTACAGTCTTTTTGAGTATGCAGTTCAAGATTTTTTGGTCAACTTCTGGTCATATCTGCTATTTTGGCAACCGATATTCCACCTAGAGAACTAAAAAAATGCATACAAAGAGCAAAATAAATGCTAGAAATGCAAAAGGTAAAAAGTAGGAGAGGAGAGAACCAACGAGATAACTCTTGAGTCAAGATTCCCATATTTTCCCTGGAAATAGCTAGTCTGAAATCGTGTAAATGCAACACCAACTTTCAAATCGATCTCCTGTCTGGCATCTACAGCCAATGCCTCATTCCTGTTAGGTTCAACAAGGTTATCCATAGCCTTCCAAATGTCTTTCTCAGTAACAGAAGAAAACCTTGCACGATGAACCTTTCTTCGAGGCACAGATACTTGGAAGCCAGTACACTCAATGACTGCAAAATTAATTCACATAAAATTGATTCACATAAATTTTGAAATCACGATGACTGCTAAAACTATTTAGAGAAAAATTTTACAAAAGCTTTTTAGCCAAGTAATGTAAAGCCCATAATTAATTTAGTGGAACTTTTGCATTCAAACATGAATGAGAAATTCTCAAACAGAAAACATCTAGCAAAAAAGATGCATGTGAATCAATCTTCTTGTAAGTTAAGAGCACAGTTGCAATTTAACATGGCCTCTTGACAAATGATGTCCAGGAATTTCACATAAACCATACACATACGCTAGAAAGTAAGTACCAATTGGGAAATAAAAGAGCAAGTGATAAAGAGAAAGAGAACAAAAGAAAGGAAATGATAAGGAAGGCCACCAGAACAACAATGAAAAGCAACTAAATAATCTGAAAAGAACGAACTTGGCTATCTACAGCAGGGAACGCTCAATGTTGTGAAAATAGAGAATGCTTTCATTGAAGATAAATTTCCACACTTATAAATGCACTATACCTCTGAATATTAGCACAAAAAAACTTCTATTTCCATGTTAAGTTATTCAAACAGTTAAATTCAGATATCTGGAAAATTTTCCAACCTAATCCTGCAAGGAAATTCAAGAATTTTGCCTGAAAATTAAAATTTTAGTTGCACTATAAACAAAACAATGATGAAAAAGAAATTCAAAACCTCATGGATCACAAAGCATTAAATGAAGCACATTCAATATCTAATCCTCAAGATACCCCTCATTCTCTTGTGGAACTTTCATTTACAAAGCTCAAGTGATTATGCAGCATCCATTAAGAGCATGATAGGAACTCCCGTTGAAGTATAGAATACAAAAGAAGGTTACCTTCAAAACATATATTTTCACCTTCACGATCACAATCCAACCATAACACCAAATGACCACACCCGCGAGCTTCTTGACTTAAATGCCTACAAATATGAGTCTAATACCAAGAAAATTAATCAGATTACTTGTGAGCATGGAAATTAAGCATGTTAAATCATTGAGAAATCATAACAAATGGCATAAAATAGCTCGCTCCACAGAAAAAGAATACCGATGAATTTAGCTAGTTCTTCTAAAGATTACAATCTGCTTAATAAGTAAACGACAACTATCCTTCACTTGTTGCGCAAAAGAAATTCTGACAAGATAGTGACTGATGTCGGAATTTGACAAGCAATTGGTTAATTTGCACATACATGCACACATCTCAAGGACACAACAACTCTGAAACTATATGTTGTAGTTAATCAGGTAAATGTATGAACACATGCAAAAACACACATTTTATACATTATGTCATCGTAAAGTGAAGGTTAAATTAAATAAAAGTGCATTTAACAATGTAAAAGTTGTACCGTATCACCACAAGAATTTCAGATTGGTAAGAATGTATTCCAATTATTGCCTTTTATGTCACAAAACACTTCCAGAAGAAGAAAATAAGCCAAAAGCACATTTAATAACGTAAAAGATCTAATGTCATTACAAAAGGAAATCAGAATTTGGATGGCAAGAAACTACTCGAATCATTGTATTTTAATTCATATAAACTTCCAGAAAAAAATAGCATGAAGAAACTATGGCTGATGGGTAACAATAAAAGAAAAACTATACCTTTGGGTTTGATTCTGACTTTAAAATTGGAGCTTGAAAAAGATCCAGAGGATCAGTAGCAGCCCAATCTTGAAATGTTGCCGGAAAATCTACACTGCATTATTGCAAAAAAGACAAATGATAATAAGTGTTGTAACTGAAACTTTATCACCTCCAAGTTTCAGGTTAATTTAGCATCTTTACAATGATTAAAGCAATTGTAAGCCATCAAGGTCATATATACCTAAAATAACTCTTACACTTGCTAAAGGAGGCAATTTCAAGATAATATCATCTGAGTTTAGACTTCAACCAGTTTCAGTTGATGGTTGTCAAAATATCAACAAAGCTAGTAATCAAAATTTTTCCATTTTTTGTGATTAACTTGCTGGCCTCTTACCAGGACACAAGTAGTCCCTCTTCCCACAAGCTGGGCAATTAGAGGGATAAAGACATAGGACCTGGTCTTTTGCATTGGTCCTATTCAAAACAGCATTAAGAGGAGGATCAACTAAAATATGAAAAAGTCTAATTTTTTCACTTATGTACTGGTTTGAAAAAAAAAAAAAACTTGATGAAATCGCCTTGTATGTGGATCAAACACAAAATATAACATGAGTTTTTGGTGATGGAAGCTTTCTGCTGCCCAACTATCCATTCTAAGATAATTTTGCTAATATGGGTAATCAATGAATACTCTACTTCATTCGAATCACATGTTATCTAGGGAAACCTAGATAAAATCCCAGATACTTTGTCTAAGACCCAAAATTCCAGATAACTACTTTGCAGGGGAAGAGCTATTGGCTTGGTCAATTGCTCATAGAAAAGTTAAATTAAAGAATATGATTCAAAGGTACTCCTCCAGCATGTTTCTTTCACCCAATGGTGTATTTCCTACAAAAGGATGCTGATTGCGCACATCAACTCTTTCCCTGCACTTTGCTATGCATAAAAGGTGTGGAAAAAAGTAAGGTATTTTATGGTGATGCACAACAATGGCCATCTTGTGGAAGTTCTAGAATAAGAGAGAACTTCTAATGATTATTTAGCTCCGCTCTAATGGGATAAATTGAAGTTTTATTCACTTTGCCAATGAGCACAAAGTTCAAAGATGTCTTACCCACGTCAAAACTTAGAAACAGATGTCTTGGGGCCTTTTAATTTTTAAGGAGTTTTATTCCCTTACCATTCAGCATAATTACTCATAAATCAGCCTCCACCTACAACTTAATTGGATGAACCTACCTAAAATAACTTTAGCCTTAACTTTTAAAATTAAAAAATCAACTGACCAAAATTCTTATGTTTTCACCCTCTTTCTCACTCTCTCTAATTCATTTTGCTGGCAGCAAAGAAGCCTACTGTGGCTCTCTCAATCACTACAAGCCTCTTTGGCAGTCAAGTAATTAATCTCTTCTCTTTCTCTTTTAATTATACACACCCATCATTAGCCTTAGCTTCCATTAGGTTGCATGCAATGTAAATTAATCTCTTCACTTTTTGTTGACTTAATCTCTTCTCTTTCTCTTTTAATTATACACACCTGTCATTAGCCTTAGCTTCTATTAGGTTGCATGCAATGTAAAGTAAATAAAAATTTCTATAGAAACCATAATTTAGAGCTCAAGAATACAAATAACTCTAGTGTACTTAACCTATTACTAAAACCAACTAGCATTAGAGTTGAATGAGAATCTTAGGCCTGAAGACAAAATAAATTGAAGATGACACATGATATAAAACCTATGCAGTGAGAAAGATTTTAAATTACTTATTTTAATTCGAAATTGGATTAAAGCCTACAGCAAAAAATGATTATGAATGAAAGAATTCAGAACATTAAGTGACATTACATTGAATCTTATTTGTTTTAAGTTTTCCATTTGCACTCACAGTGGAAAGGCTTTTTTTCAAAAAAGATCCCGTCTTTTTTTCTCTTCAACAAATTAAATTAGGGAGAAAAATCACCTGAAAACATGTCCAACTACTGATGTGACTTTAATCTGTGCATGAGATCCAAGAAATGTACCGTCAAACTCATGAACCTCTGTACTGCCCTTCCTCGTATACATCTACAGCATGGAATTTAAATCTTATAAGTCACTAAGCGTCCATTTGGTATTGTTGTGTAGTGGTTTTTAGACAAAGATGCTATGAATCGAATGCTCTATTTGTTAAATTTTACTGCAAACATATGCAAATCCTATTAAAAGTTAGTGTTAACAGACACTTTTTAGCTTGCTTTTAAAGCAAAGCAGAAATAGCACAATCCCAAATGAAGCCTAACACTATAAAATTAATGCACATCGCATACACATGGAATTCAAAGAAAGTTACAGAGCCTTTCAATCAAAATAGGAATCTTTATGTCACGTTAGGATGAGAGTAAACTGAAACTGAAAAAGAAACTGGCATTTGAAACGGGAAAACAAATCCCAGACAACAACAACATTGTTAAATTTGAAAGGCCGTTATGATAATAATGAATATTCAACTGAAACCCCACATAGTTTAGTAACAAGTCAAGTAGACTAAAGTAAATAAAGCACCACATAGTCTAAGTCATATGCAAATGCAACCGGTGATGCTAAATGCATAACTAAAGAGAGAGATGGATTAAGTACTCGGCCATTAGAGAGAACTGTAGCGATTGAAAGAGCTATGCTAGGCTTCTCTGCAACCTGTAGAATAAATTAATTACACAGTGTGAAAGAAAGAAAGAAAGAAAGAAAGAAACAGAGTGAGAATTTCAACCATTATTACCATGAGAACTTTGGGAGGAGCCATGGAGACGATTACGGTGTGTATGCTTGGCTTTCAATTCCCGCGTATGACTGTAGAAAGCCGTAACCGAAACAGAAAACGCTTACCCAGCTCTTGAAAATTTAAACCTAAACCCTTCTTGGCAAACTGTTTAGCACGCTTTTCTAATTCCTTAACGTTTGAGCTAACAAACTATGATGAATAATTAGTCTAATAAATGAAGGGAATTAAAAAAAAAAAAAGAGCCATTATATAAGGTTTATTAAAAAATCTATAACAAAAGTTTATTTAAATATGACCCATACATAGTTTTTAGGGATTTAACTCAAAATAATCAAACAGTAAAATCAAAATTCAAAAATATTTACGGTGATAATTTTCAATCAAAAATAGTCATATTTATTATTTAATGATGAAAATACCCTTGAAATCAAAAATAAAATTATAAAATTACCCTTAATTTCACTTTTTCACCTAACCTTAAAAATTACTTCATTTCACGCCAACCCAACATTCTCACCTCCTAACATCCTCTCCTCCAGCGACCACACACAAATTTGCCCTTAAA
>JAVXUL010000010.1:9696569-9719862 GCA_035590515.1 Trichilia minutiflora | reverse complement strand
AATGCCTTGCGGGTTCTAGAGGTGCATTCTAAATAATAGGATGTATTTCTGGGATTCGCGACGATTGCCACGTGGCCAACTAGGGTCGGAGCGTGACAATTATTGAAATTTTTAGAGAATTTTCATAATTTTATTAAGATTTTGATCAAGAGAGGAAGAATCAATAAGGAGCTTAGCCTGTATTGTTGTTTATGATTTATTAAAATTTTTGGAGATTTTTTTTTATTTTATTAAAATTTTAACCAAGAGAGGGAGAGTCAACAAGGTGCTTCATCCATTTTGGTATTCATGATTTATTAAAATTTTTAAAAAATTTTCAATTTTATTAAGATTTTAACGAAAAGAGAAAGAGCCAATAGGGTACTTGATTTGTTTTGGTGTTCATAATTTATTAAAATTTTCAGAGAAATTTTTTAATTTTATTATAATTTTGACAAAAAGTGGAAGAGTCAATAGAGTATTCGATCCATCTTAATGTTTATAATTTATTAAAATTTAACCCTATTGTACACGAGGGAAAAAATAATAATAATAAATAAAAATAAAATAAATAAATAAAAAAGAAGCTATATTTTTTATTAATGATTTTATACTTTTTATTCTTATTAAATTTACCATTATTATCATTTTTTATAAAAAAATGTGAAAGGGAAAAAAAATAACCATAAACAATTAAAAAGTAATGAACTAGGGATAAATTGCAATGTCTCGTGAATTTTGTTAGGAATTAAAAGAATTCTATAGTTGACTATTCATAAATATCCAAAAATTGATTTAAAAAAATATGCATGACTGTTCCTTCATCTTCTTCACCGTGACATCCTCCATGGCAAACAAGTCAAGCTTTTCAACCACCACCAAAAGCAAACCATGATGACAACCTTCACCCCTCAATGGCCTCCCTTCTATGATGACAATCTCCTGTGATAAAATTCCGGCATAATGGTGAATGTTTGGGTGAATTTCAAGATCATTCTTTGCTTTCTTTGTTTTCATCCTATTTTCATCTATATTTTTGTTTGAATTAAGGGTCGTATGTTCAGAAGCACTGAAGATGGATTATAATACTTTGTACACAAAAGATTAATTCTTTTACAACCATAGATTTTTAATGCTAAGTTGTTTAACAAAAAAGGAATAAGAAAACGGCTGGTTGCATACCATTTTTTACTCGTTTTCCTTTGTTTTGTTCATCTAATTACCCTGTGATCATTCATGGAAAGCTAAAGGAGAGAAGACCATGTCGTAAAAACAATTCCCTCTTTCCGAATTCATGCATAGATATAAACATACACATTAGCTCACATATATATAAATTAAAAAAATATAAAAAAATGGCACGTGAGGCAAAAGAGAAATGGATTGTAACTGACTTTGCGTCCTCTACTTCTTGTCTTCCTTTGTTTTGCTCCGTGATCTTTCTCCTCCCTCTTTTTCGTGCAAGAATGGATGTGGTAGTGGTTTCGAGACTGTTTTGAAGATGATTAGAGGGTTGTGATTTTCGAAGGTGTTGTGTATGTGAATTCGGCTGCTAGCCCCCCTCTCTTTTACTCTTGAATGTCTTCTCTTATATAGATCATCCAGCCGGTAGTAAATCATCAAGCATTTAAACCCCTTGATTCCATGATTTGAAATTTCCTTTTTCATTAGCTTCCAAATTTATAAATATACCACAGGAATATTTTTCTTTGTTTCCTTGTGCAACTTAGAAACAATCTAAGCCTACCTTATTTTCCTTCCATGATTTGTTTGTTCAATCCCTCTTTTATAAACCTTCCCTTCCCGATTGCATTTATATGGCATTGTGATTTTTTTTCGTTTTTTGTTTATGACCAAATTGAAAATGATCAAGTCTTGCTTTAAATATAAAAGAGCAAATTTTTATTATCCCCGTTGGTATGAATGGAAAGAATTTTGAGGTCCATTCCTTTAGGCATGCAAGCCCAATGCATGTTTTATTACTTTATGACAATTTAAGCCCAAAGGAGCTTGTAACTTTATCCATTTTACTTTTACATAATTAAATCCCTGTAATATTTTGATAATTTCAAATTCTCATTATTTAAATTTCAAAAATAACAATTAAAGGATTTTAATTAAATAAAATTGTAAAAATTCAAAATCGGGTTATGACAATATGTTCATGATAAAGCATGTTAGGCCTCCACCTAACCTTAATCTCATGCGAATCAACATCTTTTTCCAACATAACTCATTGGTACACTAGACTCTCACAATAACTTCATCACAATTCCTTGGTACACATGGCCATCTAAATCTAATATCAATAAATAAAATATTACTCTTTAACTATGTCCACATAAAATCATTATTATAAATGATGGTAATAAACACTCCTAAATTACTTCCAACAAGCTCAACCTGTCAAAAATTGAAATTAACTTGATTTTCATTGAGATTCAAGCTCAAGTCTGTAATACGTCATCATAGTCATTTTATAATAATGAAAATCAGATTCAATATAGCAAACTCATAAATGCATCAATATATACATAACATCATATAAACTCTAACATCGACATTTATAGCACAATATCAAATCATCCAAACTTTTGTAAAATCCACACATAACGTTTTTAATATAAAAGTAATATACGTCATGAAATCATTCAACTCTCACAGTTATATAATAAAAGATATATGAAAAATCATAAAGTATTCACATTTCTAAGTCATACTTAGCAGTATAAATATCAATACTATATGAGCTATTCATAAAATTCTAGTTTAACAACATATGATTAAAAAGTTAGAGTAGTCCAAAGTCTACTAACCTCTTAGAGAGGGTACACAATCCGTTATTCACTCGCTCAAATCCTTATCTCACGTATCCTGTATCTAATATCGTAAATCAACACTTATCTTAATGTCTATTATCAAAGAATGATACTGTATTTCAGACATATAAATAAATATACTAATCTTAGATTTTTACTCAATATTGATTTTTTGCATTTAATAAAATCCTCAGCTATTTACTCAATTCTCGATCATAATACATCATAGTCAATAACATGATATTAATCGGGATCAATTAAATTCGATTTAATTTTTCGAACTCAATAATTCCCTTCGAACATATTTATGTTCGATAAAATCAACGAAACAAAGTGTGAAAAATGTATAGGATGACAAGCTCTAATGATTGGATACAAGAAACGATAATTTAATAAGTTTAAATGAAAGAATTGAGAGAGAAATAAATTAAGAGACAATGAGGGAAAATGGAAAATGTGTGAGGAGAAGAGAAAATGGGGGAAAGAAGGGTGTTGGTCCCTATTTATTATGTGAGATAAAATTATTAATATACCCTTAAGTATATAAAAGAGAAAAGCTTTCAAAAAAAGGATAAGATTGTCTTTTTTATCGACTTCGGTTGACTGAAATTCAAATTTGGTAAACCAAATTATGAATTCTTAGTCTCTATCCAGGTTTTGGCACAAGTTTGGTTAACTAAATTTCAAGTTCAATCGATTGAAGTTTGTAATCTAATCTATTAACTTTTTATCTTCTATCCATCTTTATTATGACACTATTTTCTCATTTGTCTGATGTCCAATTTCACTTTCATTCTTTTCTATTCACTTGTATTTCTATCCTCTTTTAGTAGAAACAAACGGCTCTTTAATTGAGTTTTCCAATCATTAGAAATTCACATTTGAAGCTTAGGTGTGCAGTTTAGACTTTAATACCATTTTTCTCAAACTCTGAGAATTTCATCTAAAACTCTTATTAAATATTAATACAAGTTTTGTTAACTATCAGTAGCACCCAAACATCAATTTTTAAAAAAGACAAGAATACCTTTCTTAGTGAAATGATCAAAATAGCCTTAGGTTAAAAATACGAGGTTTACAATCCTCCCCCCCTTAAAAATGAATTTTGTCCTAAAAATTTTATATGGCATACTAAAAGATGCATAAATAATGCATAAATAATTTTCATCTCTTAACCTTAAAATTGAGACACATGGCAATTATCATGAATTCTAAAAAGACATTTAATTGAATTAGAATACACTTCCAAAACACACAAGGCTTTAAACTTATTTTTTAAAATAATTTTCCCTTTTTTTGTTCTTCTCTTTCGTCTTTTTTTTTTCAAGTTTATAAAATATAAGACACATGTGATTTCAAATAATATTCTTTATAAAACTCGGAAAGTAATTCATAACAAAATAATTTAAAAAAACACTAGTAGATATAACTTGTAAGACTGTGAGTCAAGTTTAAAAATATAATTGAGATTTCAAACCTTCATGTAATCATTACCATTTAAAACTCTTAACCAAACTTGGGGTATCTAAAACAAATATGTGAGAGAATGAGTAGACAATCGTGTACTAAGTGAGATAATATAAAAATTATTTAACTTTTAACTACAAACTATTTCATAAAGATAAAATGGTAAAGCATTACCAACCATTCTTGACCTCTTGGCTCAAATTCATATCAGATTTCTAAACAAGCTAATATTTAACAAGTTTGTTTATCAAAGTTATCTATACCTAGATCTATTTGAACTATCACATCGTAGTTATACTCAATCACACCAATCCAACTATCATCTATATAAATTGCCATCATCACACAAATTAGTGATTTCATAAAATATTCTATATATCTATAGATACATATTTATATATATGCTAGTATATAGTTCCAAAATTATTTTGATAGATTCATAGAAATTTTTTATGAAATCACCATGCATAAATCTCTCCCCAAAATCATTTATAAGGATATAGCCACAGAAATTAATATTGATCTCATCATTATTAAATCAAGTTAGGCCCCTTTTTAGCCTCTACCTCATATAATTCAATAAACATTTATGGTCTAAGACACATATTTTCACAAAAGCAATTTTCATCAATTACAATAATCAATATCAAATTAAATCAATGTAATAAGTTCATAATCGGTCTCCTAACCTAGTTCATATAAACCATATCATAAGATCAATCAAATTAATATCATACATTTACATATGAAACCAAATTTATAAAACAAAGTCTAATTCACCAAACTCGACCCACAAGGCCAAGTTAACACCAAAGACGATAATGTTAACCAAATTCATTATAGGCATATATAGACCATCATCATTTCATAATTATAAATAAATATTATAATATAAAGTCATAAACACTATCATTTATTCAACTAATACTAGCCTTCTAGACCTCATATACATGTCAATTACAATACACATAGTTTAATCAACTTTAATCAATCACACCCATATAGTTAGGAGTTGCAACACATATATCAAAAATTACATTTCAAATAAATCAAAAAAATAATTTTTTTTAGGTCTGTTGGATCCCACCCATCACTATTTCATAATACATGGACAATCTACACCTACAATGTAATAATGTCAAGAATATTAGATTTCACTCACCACTATTTCAGGATGCATGATCAATCCTCACCTATAGTATAATAATATCAAGATTATTGGATTTCATCCATTATTATTTTAGATTGTATGATCAATCTGCACTTATAGTATAATAATATCAGGACTATTGGATTTTACCTACTATTTCAAGTTGTATGGTTAATCCTTACCTTTAGTGTAATAATTTTAGAAATATTGGATTCTATCAATCACTATTTTAGGCTACATGGTTAATCTTCACCTATAATATAATAATATCAGGACTATTGGATTCCACCCATCACTATTTTAGGTTTCATGATCAATCTTCACCGTCATCAGAAATTAAAACATCGGCACACAAGCTGAATTCCAAAAACAATGGCATATAAGGCTAAGGTCAATAATAATGGCTCCTACAGCCAATCATCAATAAAAATGACTTATAAAATCATCATTTATAAAAGCATACGCAACTCGAGCTTTCTAGCCATATCATCGTCTATCATCACGTCTCATCAAATCAACGTCATTATGAAATTAATATCCATAACATATCGATCACACGGACCACATGAATTCATGTCCTAGTAATATAAAACAATATCGAAATAACAAAATCTATAGTCGTTCTAACTCATATCGTATGCCAAACATGCCACAAACCAAGTAAATCATCAAACGCACACACACGCACACACACATATATATATATATATGTTCATGATAAAGCATGTTAGGCCTCCTCCTAACCTTAATCTTATGTAAATCAACATCTTTTTTAGGATAATTAACTAGTACACCAGGCTCTCATAATAGTTTCATATCAATTCTTTGGCACACATGGGCACCTAAATCTAATATTAGTAAATCAAATATTGCTCCTTAACCATCTCCACATAAAACCATCATTATGAAATGATCATAAAAACACTCCCAAATTACTTTTAATAAACTTAGCCCATCGAAAACTAAAACTCATTCGATTTTCATCGAGATTCAAGCTCAAGTTCATAATATGTTATTATAGTCATTCTATAATAATAAAAATCAAATTCAATATGGCAAACTCATAATAATAGCAGTATACACATAACATCATATAAACTTTGACGTCAACATTCATAACATAATATCAAATTATTCAAACCCACATATAACATTTTTAATATGAAAGTAATATACGTCATGAAAGCCATTTAACTCCCACAATTATAGAATAAAAGATATGTGATAAAATTATAAAGTATTCATATTTTTAGGTCGTACTTAAAAGTATAAATATCAATACTATATAAGCTATTCATAAAATTCTAGTCTAACAACATATAATTGAAAAATGAGAGCAGTATAAAGTCTGCATACCTCTTAAAGAAGAGACACACTCTCTAAATCACTCGCTCAAATCCTTATCTCACGAATCCCATAACTAATATCACAAATCAACACTTATCTTAATTTCTTTTCTCAAATAATGATACTATAATTCAAGCATATAATTAAACATATTAATCTTGGATTTTTGCTCAATATTCGTTTATTGTATTTAATAAAATCCTCAGCTATTTACTAAATTCTCGATAATGATACATCATAGTCGATAACATAATATTAATCGGGATTAGTAAAATTCGATTTAATTTTTTGAACTTAATATTCCCTTCGAATATATTCAATAAAATTCAATTTCATAACAAATGATTACTAATCATCTTAACCTAATACATATATAACAATTCCAAGCTCAAACCAATCTAATCATGCATTTTCAAGTTTTGAGTGAACAGTAACTAGTAATATGAACAGTAACTTTGATCCATAAAAATTACATAAATTATGAAATCAAAGTCATAAGGAAGCTGAAAATCTTATTGGAGGGACAATTTAACCTTTAAAAGTTTCAATTGCTCTTAATTTTATGAAATCACAATTTGATGAATAGTAAATCCTAAGTCTTCCATTCATCTTTTTCCTCGATTTCTTCACTTAATCAACAAAGCAAAATGTGGAAAATTTAGAGTGGATGCAAGAAACAATAATTTAATCAGTTAAAATGGGAAGATTTGAGAAGAAAATGAATTAAGAGAAAATAAGGGAAAACGAAAGATGTGAGAGAAGAAGAGAAAATGGGAGAAAGAAGATTATTGGCCTCTATTTATAATACAGGACAAAATTACTAATATACCCTTAATATATAAAGGAGAAAAACTTTTAAAAAAGGGTAAAATTACCTTTTTCATCAATTTTGGTAGATTGAAATTCAAATTCGATCGATCGAATTACGATTTCTCAATCTCTATCCTGATTTTAGCACAATTTCAATCGATCAAAGTTTAAGTTAGGTTGATCAAAGATTCATTTTTGCTTTCTAAAAGATTTTTTGGCACAAGTTCGGTAGATCAAAGCTCAAGTTCAGCCAACTAAAGTTTGTAACCTGCTCTATTCACTTTTCAGGTTCTGTCCACCTCTTTTTTAATGCCGTTTTCCCCTTCGTTAGATGTCTGATTTTACTTCCTTTTTTTTTGTACACATATTTCTATCCTCTTTTAGTAGAAGTAAATGGCTCTTTAATTGGATTTTTTAATCATTAGAAATTCACATTTGAAATTCAAATGCCCAGTTAAGACTTTAATACCATTTTTTTCTCAAACTCTATCAATTTCATCCATAACTCTTTAAAACTCTTATTAAACATCAATATGGGTTTGGTTAAATATTAACACCCGAACATTAATTTTTGAAAAAGATAAGAATACCCTTCTTAGTAAAATAACTAAAATATCCCTAGATCAAAAATATAGGATTTGCAAGGTGTGCCATATGTAAATGTCATTGGTTGTCGAATCTATGCGATGGTGTGTTCTAGGATGAATTTAGCTTATACAGTAAGCGTGGTCAACAAATACATGACAAAACTAGGAAGAGAGCATTGGGAGACAATCAAATGAATTCTTTGATATTTGAAGGGGACTACAGAATATGGTATAATGTTTAAAGTTTAACAAGAGATTTTTTTTCTGCACAAGGGTTTGTAGATTCAAACTATGCAGGTGACTTTGATAATAGGTAGTTTACTCCAGGTTATGTGTTCTTGCTTACGGGAGAGCCTATTTGCTGAAGGTCTATGTCATAGTCATTGGTGGCTTTATCTATAACTAAGTCAAAGTATATGACCCTAACAGAAGCTAGAAAAGAAGTTCTATGGTTGAACAAACTAATTGGAGAATTTGGTGTTCTATAAGAAAGAGTTCAAATATGTTGTGATAGTTAGAGTGTAATCTATTTAGTTAAAAATCAGGTGTATTATACTAGGACTAAGCATATTAAAGTCAAATTTTACAAAATCAGAGAATTGGATTTTTTCAAAAGACATAATTCTTGACAAGATTGATATACGAAAGAATGCAACAAACATGTTAACTAAATCAGTTCTAAGGATCAAGTTCAAGACATGCTTAGACTTGATTAATATTTCTAATTACTGATGCCATGGCGTGTCCTTCTAGCTATTAGAATCTTCAAAGTAGCTGAAATAATTTGCCAAGGTAAAAATTTGTTGAAAATTAATTCATTTCATAAATGATTCAAATTTATAGATACCATTGTGGTAAGTAAATAGGGTTAGTGATAGTGGACACAACATATAGTCCATTGTTAGCCCCACCTCAAGGGATAATGTTTTATGTAAGAGTAAGTTAAATAGTTGAGGGGTGCAAAAAGTAATGATAAAGAGGTAATTTTGAAAATTTTCTATAAATAAGGTTTTAATATAAATATATTATAATTTTATTTTAAAATGATAAAATAAATATAGCTACAAGCTCATAAACGTAGGCAAGTCATTGAATCATGTAAATATCTAATATCTCTGTATATTTAATTTAATTCTATTATTATTTTTTTGAATTTTATAATAAAAATATCTTTCCATAAGATGATTTGTTCTCTTAGAAAATATTTTGGCAGAGAATGATTTATCATCCCAAAAAATGCCTTGTGGAGAATGACTTATCATCCTAGAAAATGTTTTGGCGAAAAATGAGTTATCATTGAAGAAAATATGGAAGCTGATCATTTTAAGACCTATCATTCTAAAAAATATTTTTGAATGGGAATAATCGCCCTAAGAAGTATTCACACATTGGAGTTTGCTTGATACGACGCAAATTCAAGTAATCTATAAATTCTTGCGTTAAAGGCTGGAAAGGAACTCTTAAACCTAAGATAATTGCATCTGTAGCAACAGCAACAACAACAACATTACCCAATGGGCAACTAAGTAATTTTGCCAGGTGGTTGCGTCTCAAAACCACACCATCACAAGAAAAACTCTTTTCAGCTATTTCAAGTCTTTAGGAGAAACTGAACTACTCAATAAATGGATACCAAATGACTCTTAACCTCTTCTAAGTAGTAGTATGTAATAATGGTAATACGCTACTCTCCATAAGCAGAAGAAAACTTGGAATAACTGCCAAAGAATAGGGGTCGAGAATTCTTTCCCATGAAGAATACTACAAGCGATCTAGCTAATAAGATATCAGGTACTATATGCTGGTCAAAAATCAATGAAAAGCCAATAGCATGTTGATCAAACAATAGCAACAAAGAAGGAAAAGAAAAGGTCAGCAAGTTAAATAAAATAATTTTATTTTAAAATTTTACATTTTCCCAATATACAAATTAGGAAAAACTGACCAGAATGAATAAAATATGGTAATTTTTAAAGTCTCTAAAATGGTTATTCCATCTCAAAATGATTATTCTTTATCAAGATAATTTTGAATATGATATTTTTTAGGATGATAAATCATCCTATACCCAAAACATTTTTTGGGATAACAAGTCATCTTGAAGATGATCTTTTAGTTGGAAGAATTGTTGGATAGTTTGTGCCTTCCACGGGATTTATCTCAAAAGAGCAATCTAGTCTAGACAATCATGTAACTCAAGGAAGTTCAGGTCAAATAGACAACCTTATCGTTATAGGTCATTCAAAGGAATTAACATTTTGGTCAGATTGTTATTAACCTTTGAGTTTTGTTTTCTATTTATTAAGGAGTTGAAATTGACCTTCTATTATAATTCAAGTAAGAGAATATTAAATGATCACTAATAATTCGTATACAACATAGACATGTAAATCATGAAAAAAAGACACAACAAATGCCCTCTTAAAACCTCTACAAATCTCTCTCTTTCCCTAATAACTCCTCCCAAGATCAAGGAACGACTCCACTAAGGTTGTCGACAACACCCATCTTACCTTTCTTTGATATTCAAGAAGTTAAAAATTCCAAGAATAAACGAAGGCCTTCGTCTATCTTTCTCTTCAATATTTAATTGAAAGATCACTAAATTGTTGGTGCAAGTCAAATTTTTAGTCCCAGCAAAGTCAACCCAATAAAAAGGCACCAAATTATTACTTTCTAAAATATATTTCAAAAAAATCCTCAAAAAGATATGTTAATTCGTTTGATTCCTACTAGAAAAATCATTGGTTAAAAGGATTCTTCCCCGCACTAATTTTTATTGAATGGGAATTTCTTTGATTTGTGTTTACGCTAGAAGTGGCAGTAGGGTTTGGGTGTATGAAAATGTAAAATAAATAATTATAATAAAACAAAGAAGAATATTCCGAAAAGGGAAACAAAAAAAGATTGGGAAGGGTAGAAGTAGAAGTAATTACATAACGTCATTATGAAGTGGAAGATCTCGGGACTCTGAAAGATCGTTGCAAAAATTACAAAGAAAGAAATACCAATGGAGAGGAGTTGAAATGCATTCTATTGGAGAAAGGTTCACAATTGAAGATCTCGACAAGTTCAGTCATATTACAATTCCTTTTTTCTGTTTTTCTTTTGTATTAACAAATCACATCTATTACCTTGATTTACAAACCCAAACAACAGCTGCTATAAAGTCTGCCTCCGGTTAAAATGGCTGTTAATGTACCTCAGCCAATATCCCTTTCGACCGAGCAACAAGAAGCTCATAATCCTGCACATTTCAATAAATTTAAGGTAAAACAGTACACAGGCACATTAGATGGGAAGCTTCTTTTCTTCTTCTCACTTGCATTATCTTTCATGAGAATAACAAGCATAGAACCACTGAGCCCTTCCACCCCCTAAACACAGCACTACCATGCTACGATGGGCTTTGGAATTTGCTCTTGCTTAAAGATCATTTGGTATTGCGGTCATTTTGTTGTGCTTTAAATGTAAAACTAAAAATGTGTTCGATAGCAATACTGCTCATAAGATCCACACATTTTTATGCTGATATTTGATATTTTGAGGTTTCATCTCACAGCAGCAAACCACCACACCACAATACCAAAAGTAAGCTTTCCAATAAACAGAAATTTTGCCAATGTCATTGCTAATAAAATTTTACTATAACACCACACCATAATACCAAAAGGACCCTTAAGTTTTCCAGCCAGCAGAACGTTTGCCAATGTCATTTCTAGTAAAAATTTTACTATAATAAAAAAGAGGACACAACTTTTTATACCAGCATAAATTACCTGTACTATAGCTTGTGCACAAAGCTTCCCTGACAAAACAGCACCTTCCATTGAAGCGAGATACTTCTGTTTTGTGAAATCCCCAGCCAGATAAAACCCTTCTACAGGAGATCTTTGCAAGGGACGGCAAGGTTCACAGTTGGGGATGGTTTTATATACAGACCTGAAATAATTATCTATGTTAAGTAAGAATAGGAATTAAAACTTTTAAATCAACAAAAAGATAAGTTGGCATTAGTCTAACCTAGGTGTTTTCACAATATGGTACTTCACAATTTTTGCTTTGCTCTGATCAGTAGCAATTTCATCTGGAAAGAGTTTTGCAAGCTCCTTCATTGTAGCATCAATGATCTCTGAGTCACTGCGTGAGATCCATTCTTCAGCAGGGGCAAAAACTAACTCCAGCATGGATTGGTTAGGGTCATAATATTCCTACATAAAACAAGAAACGGGATCAGGGTGAACATATATTCAATAATTTATATCTTGTCCATGGTACTTCAACAAAGTGGGATATCAATTAATTGTCAATGACTTCGTTTTTTCTAATTTATTTTTATAGTTCCATTTTTTAAAACTCGGACCTCAAACTGAATCCAGTGTTGACAAATAGCAGATAGCCACTTGACAGAAATAAGATGTGCTTATGTTATTATCACTGCAGAGCCCAGCCAAGAAATAAGATGGCGGCTAGGGTTGGCAGTAGAAACAACAGAAAAAAATGCCCCTGGGGCTCTGATACCAAGAAAACAAACTTCTTTATTTCCATCTAATCTTTGATACAAAACCAACACACATATATACAACTGAATTGGAACCAAATAAGGAAAGCATGTGATTGTAATCTACAGTTTACATATACATTTCTAACATAAGCCAAACGCAATTCATAGATATGTTACTTCTTAACAGTCCAATATTCTGACACACAAAGTATAACTGTTCTAAAGAATTGTCCCTACGATAGATGGAGTTTTATGAACACAAAATGTGGAACAGAATAAATTTAAAGGTGAAAAATAACAGTAAATGTGGTGGGTAAAAATATAAGAGCAGAAAAGAAAAAGAATCACGTACGGAAGCTCTAAGACTCTTTACCTTACAAGTCACAGACATGTCAGCATACACGCTTAGAAGTGGACTTCTGCAAAAGGAAAAGTGGGTACAGATATAGAACTCAATAAGTAATTAAAAATAATTAACAGAGTTTTCCTATGCCATATGGTCAGTCCAACAACTTGAAAACTTTGTAACTGAATCTACAATAAAAGGCTAATTTAATATGGGCCCAGTAGCACATTCTGCCAATGTCTCTTCTAAATAAAAAACCGACTATTAAATAGGGGCAAACCTGCTGAAGAGTAGGTGATCATATGTGTTTTTCAGTTTCCTGTCAAACCTGCAATTGAAAATACCCTGTATTGGTTAACAAATGAACTTACATATTATTAACTCTTACTGATAATATATCTATTTCTTTCTTCAAATTTTAAATAAAAAAATTATTCGGTGTGTGCACCAGTTTGAAATTTGGGTCTACTACCACTCTCACAAACGATAACACTACAGAGATATAAATTGCCTCTAACTGCAAAAATCAGTTGATGGTACAAGAAGTTGTCTGGTCACTAGGGGAAACAAGTATATTTTGTCAGTTTATTTCATTAGCATAGGTATATTGTAATCAAATTAGAGTAAAAACAAAAAGTGAGGAATTGCTGATTTACAAAAACTAGAATTAATATTAATTTCCCCATAAGCCCCAATTCTTCAATTTTCAGACTATTGAAAGATTACAATAAACACCATAAAACTTATTTTTCTCTACTAATTGGAATTAACATGTCGCCTCAGCAAGCATTTTCAGACCATTTCAAAGATTATGATAAACTTCAAATGCAGTAATTTTGTCTCATCCGTTCATTGGAATTTGAAGGCCAAAACATATGAACAAAGGAATTATTAAATATATGTGGTGTTTGTGGAGAGCCATCTAAATATAAAATACTATGAATACAAGATTATCAACATATTACTTTCCAACAAACACAGAATTCACCACACGGACCATATGTGAACGTTGATAACTGGAACTCCAACCAATTTCTCTAATCTCTTGAAGTATGGCATCTCTTTCCAGTTTTCGGGTAGAAGAAGCTTCAGTATATCAACTGAATGGAACATGATCCATTAACCACAATTCATATTAATGAAATGGATTACAGAAATGCTGCACAAGTCATATAATAGAGAATATAAATGATACCTGGAGTGGCAAATACATAAGCATCTCCTTCAATCACATTACCATTAGTTAGTACAAAATTCCTCACAGTTCCATCATCATTGAGCTCAATTTTCTGTATTCGTGAATTCAGCCGGACTTCCCCACCCAGTGATTGAATGTGTTCAACAATTGGCATGCAAAGTCTCTCAGGGGGATTACCATCTAAAAAAGCCATCTTGGAACCATGCTTCTCCTGTTAAATTATTTAAATATATTCTGAATCAGCCACACGATGCTTTATGTAAGTCTTTTACTCCTGTTTAGCATAAACTACAATGCAGGTATGTTCAACAATATATCCACCACCAAAGCTCGTCCACACGTATAGATTGACATAAGCAAACAAGACAGACATACAAATGCACACAAATGTAAGTGAACAACTCAAAAATATGATACCCATTATCATGGGAACAAAAAATATAGCAATGAATAGAATACCCAAATTTTAATCTCAAATGGAATCAGAAGGGAAAAGGAAATAAAAAGCACTTTCTAATCAAAACAAATTATTGATTTATTTTTTTGTTCATATTAACCTTATCTACGAAATTATTTCTGAAAAGTATATGCATTTATTAATAAATGCATTCAAGCTGGCAAACAAGATACACTGATGTGCATGTTTGTGTGAGCATCTATCTTGTCTTGCCCAAATAATTATTAATAAAAAAGATTACATGTTTACTACTAAATTACAATTAGATAACATTAATAAAACACCTGGTTAAGGTTATCCTTTCAAAAACAAGACAGAGAAAAGTAACTTGAGGTGTTCAAAATTTTTATCTATTCCGTGATTGAATGCCCACTAGAATTGAGGTGGAGATTGTTTAAATCATTTTTGTGCTGATGTTAATTATAAAGGTTTTCACTAGGCAACCAAGGATAAAAAAGAAGCAAGGAAAAAGAATATTGTACCTGAAGGAATCGGTTTAAAGCAATCAATATACATTGCATCGACAGTTCATCAGGGTTAATGAAGTTTAGTGCCTTTGACATGGCAATAAACACCTCTGTAGTCACTCGATCAGGTACGGCCTATATTTAAAAAATAAACCATTAGCTATTCTCTATTTATGAAATATCTGCAAAGTTAATGCCAACTTCATGACTTCACTATACATTTAATAAGTTTTAAGTTTGAAAATAGCGAATATCCAACTCAAATCAAGCTGATTCCTATTTTAATCAGCCAAGTAATTCCCTGGCATTCAATATATTTAACTTCATGCTAACTTACATATTAACCAATCAAATTTGCACTAGTACAAAAATTAATACCTCATTTATTTTTGATAGTAAAACATAACCTCTATATATGACAGGGATAAAACAATTCCATGAATTCACACTAGGTATTTGTTTTGGAGGTTGAATTGTTTTCTTATCTACTCTTTTAAGAATGAAATTTTCACTTTTTCCCGGTTTCTAGATTCCCACAAGTTTGTGGTGGCTTATTAAGACTTCAAATCTTGTGGCTGCCGTGTATGCAAGACTGACTTCACTACCACAAGCCTCATCTAGCAACATCTACAATCTCCTTTTTGGTAAGAGTTATATTTACATATAATTAAAGAAGTACCAATGGTAAAATGTGAAGATGCAGTCAAAGGCACATGCTTTGCCTTTGACAGAAAGTATAGAGTATTCCATGCCGCAATTTCAGAAAAGTTAGGTATGAGGACCACAGATACTCCTTGTGTGCAGAATCCTACACATTTATAAAAAAAAATAATGCGCATAGTTTGAGAATCAAGTGGCTTCATATCATGCAATTAAAATTTCTCAAAGTACAAATCATTGATAGGCAGGGCAACCAGCAGCATGCAGCTTTTATGATCCAACTTTAGGTAAGGTCTAGATACCAAATCTCTCCACCATGCTCAATTTACAAATCAGGAAAAGGCAAGTTCATGAGTCACATGCAAGCCAAGCTAAAAGTGTTACCAGCAACCGCACTATTGTAACCAGCAATTAGAATGATCAAAATAACAAGCACACCTGCTTTCTCATCCACTCTTGAACAGTTAAACCATCCTGTGCTTCAACATAGGCCTGTCCACCAATCATTGCTGGAAGAAGTCCTATTGCAAACTTCACTTTCTCAGGCCATGTTAGCATTTCATTATTCTTCAAAATGGCCCATATCCCTGGACATTACATTCACAAAGTAAGTGCACAGTTAAAAGATTACACATAACTAGAAACAACAAACAGAACTAAATGATTCCTAGATTTCCAGAATCTTTTACCAAGGAACCATTATCATCTCAGAATATTGCAACAAAGGGTTAATTAGAATAGTATGACTCTATTTCAAATGATTACTACTACTTTTACTGCTAAGTAGGGAGAGCACACAAGCTGGATACTTGGAAGCTTGATGGGCTTTGGACACCTTGTCAGCAAGAGAGAAGGTATAACAAAAATGAATCATTATAAGCCAGCACTAAAGAATTACCCACAACATACGCATGTAAATACGCGTTAGATTAAATCCAACTTATGCATGCAAATGTATGAACCAAAAAGGGAACACAATTTATTTCCCCAATTTTGAAACTGTTAAAGCTAATGTCATTAGATTACTGCTTCCGTGAGTCGTATTACCATTCCTCATTTATTTTTTTTTTAGCCTATCTAGACATTGTATTATTTGCTATCAATACAATAGAACATATTCTCTCCCTGTCCTCTCTTTACCATTATCTCACTATCTATCAACAAAAACAGAGAGTAAATAAACTAGCTCCAAAAGCTGCTTTTGGATGACATTTTTTATCATGAATTCTCATTCAATAAATCTTAGTTTTCCATGAGTCACAAGAAATGTCAACCAAACACCAATTAAAGTAACCAAACACTAAAATACCACACAATTTTCTGTTTAGCAGGCCATTGTTTTTTCAGCTTCTCATAAATCAGTCAAACTTTCTTATGTTCACCAAGTTCTAATATGGGAACAACAGTCAAATCCTACAACCTTGGTTGTTGGAAACCAGGAAACTCATGGGTATTTGCAACCTTGACCGCTTGGTTGTATACAAGGGTATTTACCACTCAACCAAAGCCCTTAGGATTGTTCGAGGCTAGTTGCTTGACAGTCCTTGTTTTTGGTTTATTTCAATGAAACTATGATAATGCTTTTCAAATGGTTCTCTCAGATTTTTTATTCATCGTCTTTGGTGCTTTTCAAATGGTCTTCTCAGATTTTTTATTCATGCTTTTTGGTACTTTTCTTGGAGGTTTCTAACAGATATGTTAAAATTTTTGGAAGATATAAAGCGACTGGCCAATAACAACTTTTTACTAAAACCTTTCTGACTTAATAAAGGTGGACTGGTTTGAAGGTGGACTTCAGTATGCCTGAAGAAAAAACTTGTCAATGTTCTAGTTTATCTGACAACAGCTCAAAAACCTGAAGCAATGTTTTTAAAGACCTCATTTTATCAACATGGCTTGGAGTAAAGACCACATTTTGATAGATTTATATCCAGATACATATAGCTTGAAGTTCCTAAACAGGGGATATATCAACTCAAATTAAATTTTATCTTCATAATGAGTATACACATCTCACCATTTATTGGAGCAGGCAGAACTTCAGGAAAATCAAATCTGCTGAATTCTCCTGGCTTGTTTGGCATTGCAAATATCATAGAGTGCTCCTTCCATTGCAACCGATCATTAATACCAAGTTCTCCAAAAAGGTTCTGTATATTTGGGTAAGCCCCAACTTACCAGCAAGAAAAGAAAGGATTAAAAAATATAAATAAAATACATATTACTAAGTCCTACTTAAAGCAAAGCAAAGAAATAATATTGTGAAGCATGCGATCTACAGTGGATTAGATAAATAAATAAACATAAAAAACGATTATATTGTTGCAAGTGTCCAAAAAGTTTATTTTTGCAACATTCAGGAAAGCAAATAAGGTATATGGTGACACAAGCTATAAATCGAAAATGCAACAGAACTTAAATGAAGGACTTGAAACCAAATAAATAAACGTTTATAAAATGGAAATGATGCTGTAGACTAACAAACTTCAATGAGTACGAAAACAAGAAAAAGTATATCTAAGCTTACAAAATATATGCAGGCCTGTCTCATACCAGTCCCCATCCTCATCTTTCCAAGCAGCCACCTACAGGGAAAAAGGTCAACCTTTAACATAGGGAGAATAATAGTAGAAAAACTAAACTATAGATGTAATTCAAGCCGGAAGCTAAGGTTATTTTACTGTTCCCTTCCAAATATATTCTGATGTTTGTTGATACGTGGCTATAAAAGCCAACAATCAACTTCAAAATTAAATCTTCATGTTGTATCCTGAAAGAAGCTGAAAGAGCTCACAAGAAAGACAGTTTCAGAACTTGAAAAATTCAAAATTATACCTAAATTTGGGAGGGGGACCTAGTTGGTATCCTTTAGTATCAAACTGGAGCATTCATGATTTTAGTATTTGATGGAAACTGGCAGTGGAAGTGCTCCAGGAGTCTTTTTTTGGTTCAGGAAGACATTGGACCTCATTGTACCATTAACATTAAATGTTATACCAATTTGTCCTTAGTTTCAAGACCTGTGGAATACTAATCACAATTGGGAAGAAATATCAATTACAATGGCACCAAATAAGAGATGAGTGCTTTCTAGCGAAGTGTCGTTCTAAGCTTGTGCAATAAGCTAAAGGTCAAAATTGAATTAAAAACTGGAAATTGAACCGTTCAGTTCAGTTTGGTTCAGTTCAATTCTCTAGTCTGATTTTATTATGGTTCATAAAACCAATAACGGATCACCACAATGAAAAGAGATTGTTGAATGAATTGGGAATGTGTTATATTATTTTGTGAATTGATTTTTGTCTGTGTCTTCTAATACCTTCTTTCTAACATTTACTATGTAATTCCTGCCCATAAATAATTAAATTTTATTTTGTTTCTTCAAAAAAATGAAAATGAATTTTTGCTAAAAACATAAAAGTATACATGTATGATTTCGGTCAGAACTAAAAACTTGTTCATACAGGCCATTGATGCTGAAAAATGACCTCTCCATTTGAATTACTAATTAGTAAAATGTTTTAAGTTTCAAGAATTAACAAGACAATAAAAATAAAGGATAAAAAGCAGCTTTAGCTTGATGTCAACTAATTAAAAGTAGTGAGATAGATCAGAAAAGAAAAAAAAAAAACCTTGCCACCTAGAACATCTCTTGCTTCCAGTAACAAAGGCTTGTGCCCCGCATCAGCCAAATACTTAGCAGTTGATAAACCAGCCAAACCTGCAACAACACAAGTAGGAAATAATTAAACTTGAAAGCAATTATACAAACTGAAACATAATTAAGGCAATAAATCGCAGTGGAGTTAAGTATTTACCTGCGCCAGCAATCACAATTTTCAATGGCTTAGGTGGGCGAGGAAAAGTACGAAATGAAGAAGATAAGTATGCTGCTTCCAAAAAATTTGCAGTATTATCAATATCTGGCCTTGGGTAGTCCACACAAACTACCTATTCAATTATAAGTTAACAAATCAAATTGGGTCATCAAATTTCTATTGAAAATCACAAAAAAGCCAAATTTAAAGAATAACAAAGTTTAGGAAAACAAACCCGCAATGGACAGAGACGCTTTCTTGATAACATTTTCACAGGAAATTTCAGACTTTGACCTCGAAATGACATTGCACTCCTTAGCTCTGAATTACTACGGCCAACCCATCTCAAGTTCAAAGCAGTTGCAGAAACGCTGCCACTAAGGCTCATTTTTTTTCTATAATTTTATCAAACTGAAGAAACCACCCTACAAATAAACAGCATTTATGGAAATGAAATTAAGAAAAACTCTTAACAGTTGAAACAATTAATTAAAAATTATGCTTACCTGCTGAGAAATCAAGAATAAAAGAGATGGAAAGTGGCAGCGTGATATGGGTTAGTATATATTGTTAAACTTTAATTCTTTGGCTATGGTGGTGAAGATGGTGGCTTTTATTATTTATTTATTTATTTTAATTTCGGCTGGTGAGTGGGAAATCCGATTGTCATGGTTTTTGTCGGTTAGCAAGAATTGAGAATATTGTTCTATTCACATATTACACTGTTGGTTTTCATTGAGGCCATTCAGTAGATACTCCCTTTGGATTTTGTGCTTAAACAAGACGTGGCATCCAGGCTTTCTATCAATGCGTATCAAAACAGCCCACGGGATTTCTAATGATATATCCCTTCCTAATAACCAAACTCAAGCCTCCTTTTATATTTTCTAGACGTATATCCTAAATTTATAATAAAGGACAATAATGTCCCAACTTTGGGATATAATCTCTTAACTCTTTCTTTTGCTTTTTAACATCAACTTCTCACATTTTAATGCCAAAATCTGTCAAAAACCAAAATAAATCCATCAAAAAAATATCAAACAAATTAATGAAATGATGTAAAAAAGTTGTGTTTTGCATTTCTTAGGATGTTATTTCATGTAAGCCAAGCAACGAGGTATGCTTCATCTTTGAGTTTAGGTTAAATTTTAATTTATTATTTTATATTATAGTGTTTTATTAATTTTATTCCTTCTAAACTCGTTTTTTAGAAGTTTTACAGTTTATTATTTGAGATAAAGTATCAATATATACGAAAAATATTGAATGGATTGTGTAAAACTATGGACATAATCAGTTATATTATACACGATCCTTATATACTAGTCGTGTAATAATACACAACTAGCTACATGACTCCAAGCATGCTATTGTAGTTTTGATGTTTGAAATGATGGCAAAGGTATATCGCATCTCTAAATCAATTATTATATGAATGAGATTTGTAAGTTGACCCAGATATTAAAGAATATTTTTATAATATTAATTATGATAAATCGGCTTGTTCCCACTTCAAAAGGCGATGATATGAAATATTAATGACCAACAATGCCGAATCAATGAATGTCGTGCAAAGATAAGTTAAATATTTGCTAATTCACAAGCTGATAGATGCGCTCATTGGTAAGTTACACTAAGTGATTTGTTGAAAGACAAGAAGAGACACTAAATGAACACACGAAACTGACAAAATGGGCGGAGAAAGATTTATGCCAAACTATGAGCAATGTTGTTATTATGGAGTCTTGTCACTTAATTTAAACTAGTTCATTGTCAGAGATGGTGGCCTTGATGGTCATATCAATATGCTAGAGAAAGCATGCACATGTCATGAATTTCAACTACATTAATTTCCAGATATACATACAGTTGTTTGCAGACATCAGTTATATTTTTCGTATACAATTTGTGTCTCTATACTACTATAGTGATGCATGGGTTGAGCTTTTGCAAAAATCATCTACCCTATTGGTTAAGAAAATGAATGGAATACAAATAAAGTTTGTGTATTTAAGGTACCACATCTATTGTTAATTAAGTGAAAAAAAATTCGTTCACAAAAGATACTATCTCAGGGCAAAGAGAGGATACAACATAAATGTAGGCGTTGTAGAATTTGGTGGCACAATAGTCTAACGCGTACTACAATCAATTCATTATTTGAGCTAAAGTTTAAATTTATATCGATCGAAAGTATGCACACATTTCTATAGTTGTATCATTTTAAGTATTGCATAATTAAATTTATCTTGGGTTATTTTAATGTTATTTGTCCTATATATTATTCTTGATTAATTGATATTTTATGTTGTTTTGTAGTTATGCATAACGATTACGTTATATTAACTTCAAATGATTGGAGACTAGGGTGTTCGGGACATGGGCCAAGTGTTTAAAGCAAGTGAAAGAATAAATCAATGTATAAGATAAATTAAAATATGCACCTTAATTTTAGGGTTGATAAATTAAATTAACAGAATATTCAGCCCATGTTACATATGGTATTATGAATATAGTATTTTTAGGCATACGCCTATATTATCATACATTTGGACTTATATTATAAAGACAGAATTATTTCGATTGAGAATGTTTAGACCGTAATACATATGGACGTCAATTGTTAAGACAGATCTATTTTAATGGTGAATATTCACACCATGATACATACATGTGTCCTTCGTTAAAATAACTGGTCATAGAATACTTTGTCTGTCACATGACCTTGTATCATGCAGTAAATGACCTCTATTTTATTATGGACGACCACACACATATATATAGAAGGAGTTTTAGAAGCCAACTACATCAGCCTTGGAAAACCAAACCTTACCAACCTTAACAAAACCCGTAACTCAGTATTTCTCTACAACCCAACGAAAAAAATGATTAAAATACCGATTACAAGAGGATAGAGCTCGAAAGCCCGAGAGAATCATTTAAGGCAAAGGAAAGGGAATAAGGCTGCTATTAGTTAACCCTTCGAGAAGAGAAGTGAAGAGAGTGAAGGTTACAAATGAACGAGAGAGAGAATTGCACCACCAAGTATCACTTTGATCCTTTAAAATTTTCTAATAGAAAGCGTAATAAACAATTCCATTTATGTGCAAACAGAAAAATACATGTAGAGACAGGGATTGATTACAATTTATTGCAATTTGGATTGCGTAGATTGTTTACTACTTTAGGTTTGAAATTTTAACAGTTTATCGTTAGTTAAAATATTTTTCAATAAAATGGATTATGATATAAAGTGGCCAACTATTAGTAGCAACGTAAAAAGAGTAAAAATTACATTAGGTTGTGAATTGCTTGAGATATTGGCATTTCAGCTGATGGGTATAGATATTATGAGTATAATGTGAGGCTTCATGTGAATGAATTTAACCGGGAGGAATACATGCAAAAAATAAAAGATAATATGTACGATGATATTGTTTTGGTACATTTTTGACCATGTATTTGGTTTAAATGTTGTCTTAATCTTGGCAACGTAAATTGGGAAATAGGTAGTATAAATAATGACTCTTGGATTTGCTAGAATTAATCTTAGCCATTCATTAACTTTGGAATTTATAAGAAATTAGAAAAAAAAAATGAGATTTTCCAATTTGAAGAAAAGAAAATTTGTGGGAATTGGGGGAGAGAAGGGATGGCAAAGAGGAAGGGAAAGAAGAATAG
>JAVXUL010000010.1:9655561-9676379 GCA_035590515.1 Trichilia minutiflora | reverse complement strand
AAAATTTTTAAAATTTTACTTATATTGAGTCAAATTTATGACTATTTTTCCTCTGGTTCAATTGTTGCTCATGGTCCATTTAAGTTAGTTTTAGTTGAATGGAGGAGATAGATCTTGTCAGCTGCATACAGAAATGTCTTGAGAATTCACAAATAATTCTTAAAGCCAAATCCTACCAGTTTCTAGAGCACTTTTGACTTATCATATTTGCCTCATGCAGTTTCTTTTTGATCATTTTCACTAAGAATGAAAATGCTACAACCATAGCTATTAAAGAAGATGACGACTGTTTGGGAATAATAATTTATTCGACTATCTCTTTTATTCTCTTTGTAATTGAGATTGTGTTTGTTGTGTCCATTTTATTTATCAAGTGATTTCGTGTATTTATGTTAGCTGTTAAAGCTGTGTGCCCACATCTTTCTTTGTGTGTTTGTTTTTTTTTTCTTTGCTTATATTGGTTCTGAAAAGCAATCTTATAATTTACTTCCAAGCTTGATGTTTAGCTGAATAATTTACCGGGAGATAATTTTTGGTCTTGCATGTGGGTATGGAGCACCTATCATATAATTGTTGGAGGTTTAGTTTTATGTAATGGTTTCTTGCTTCATGTCGCACTTAAATTTATAACAAAGTAGTTTTTTATTTATTTTTTTATTTTGTTCCTTAAATGAAACTACATGATGAATATCTTATTATGATGTTCGTGGCCAGTATAGATGATGTAAGAATAACCCGGCAAGGGTTTGAGAAAAGGGTTGTTTCTCAAGACTTGCAACTTTGGCTCTCAAATGTGAGTTTTCTTCCAGTATATCTACTTATTCTTGTTTTTCCAAATGATCGCCGCATGTAATTTTGAAAATTTTCATCTTGCAGGCACCGCCCATTGAACGAAAATTTACCCTTCTAGCTCGTGCTGGAAGACAGGTAGTTCCATCATAGCTTTCCTTGTGCCAATCTCTTTTTATCTCTCTGACACTTGCTCTCGCTTTTTAAGTTTTGATAATTTTCTGTGATTCAGGTGCAGGAGATACAACTTACCACTATGCTTGATCAGGAAGGCATCAAAATGGCATTGCAACGAGTATTGGAACGTGTTCCATGATTGAAATATAAGTTGTCCCTCGCAGTCTCTCTCCCGCTCTCGCTCTATGTTGGTGGTTGATGGTTAGCCTATGCCCTGTTTTTCCGTGTGTACCCACTTCTTATTGTGAGCTCACACCTAGCAATTGAAGCTGTATATGTTTTTCATCATCATTTTTCAATGCATTTCAATCGTAAAGCTCATTGTTACTAACTGTTAGAGGTATTAGAAATGAACTAACTCATATAATAATCAATCAATCAATCTTGTTGACAAAAATCATTAGAGATTATTTTTCGACCACAACACATGCAAACTCTTGATGGAAAAATTATCAACTATCTTAATGTATCAACAATTTGTAGAACAGTTGTTAGGCTCCTTTGGTTATTGTAGTATAATAGTTTTTAAGCTACAGTTACTGTAGAGTGTAAAAGTGCATAAGTTTTATTAAAATTAGTATTATCAAAAGCTTTTTAAACTTCAATTTCAAAGTACAGCATAAGCACCACAATCCTAAATCTAAAGGAAGTGTTGTAATGACTAAAACCTTAATGAAACAAAGGATCAAGAAGAGAATTTCACAACCAAGATTTAGAAACAATACAAACGAAGAAATGCAAAGAATCCAGAACCAAAAATGTGTAAATTTCACAACAAAGGATTTTTACGTGGTTCGGTTCTATAAAAATCTATATTCATGAATGAACTTTTTAAATCCAGATTGTTCACTAATGATCAAGGTGTTTTTATAAAGAAGAAAATTACACAATAATGCCCAATTACATGAATAATACGGCAATATATATGTCTTTATAATCAGCTTCTTAACGATTTTGAAAAATGTAGAATCTGTTATAATTTTAGTTGGTAAAATGACATATTTGCCATTAATAAAAAACATTCAGTTAATAAAGCTCGAAGAGCATTTGTGTCAGAACACATAAAATAACAAAAATCTAGTTACTGTTCTTCTTCTTCCTTCAGTTTCATACTCGGTGGTTGTTGCTGCTGCTTCTTTTTCTAGATTATTGAATCATCCATAACAAATCTCCACCTTGATTCAATAATCTCCATAGCCTTCTAGACTCAATCCATCAACTCGACATAGACTTTTTCAACTTTCCCAACATCCAGCCAGCTTAAACACAAATTATGCTTACTAGATGGGAGAGCTTTAGTTAACATATATGTAGGGGTGATTTCTGACCTTATCTTAATCATCTCAACAGCATCTAAATCTACCACATCTCTTATGAAATGCAATCATATATTTATGTGTTTTGTTCTTTCATGATAAACTTGGTTCTTTATTAAGAGTAAAGCACTTTAACTATCACAATGTACTTTAATTCCTTTCTATTTCAAACCAAGTTTATTCAGCAAACCCTTTAACCACAATGCTTCTTTCACAACTTTAGTTGCTGTAATGTATTCTGCTTCTGTTGTTGATAGAGCTACCACATGCTACAAATTGGATTTCCAGCTGATTGAGCAACCTTTCAAAGTAAATATATATCCTGATAATGATCTCCTTCTATCCAAGTCAGATGCATAATCAGAATCTGTATAACCTTCAATCCAATCCTCTTTTGAAGAGTCCATGCCATACACTAGCCGAAGATCTTGAATACCTTTTAGATACCTAAAGATCCAGTTGATTGCTCTCCAATGATCTTTGCTAGGGTTACTTATATATCTACTCACCAAACTTACTGCATGAGCTAAATCTAATCTTATACAAGCCATTGCATATATTAAATATCCCACTGCATTGGAGTATGGCACGACTTTCATTTCTGCTATTTTATCACAACTCTGTGGTTCATTCAACTTTGACAACTTGAAATGTAAAGCATAAGGTGTCAACACGGGTTTTGCATCCTGCATATTAAACTTCTTTAGCAACTTATGTATATAATTTGTCTGGGATACCATCAGAAGTCTAGCATCTCTTCTTCTAAATATGTTCATTCCCAAAATCTTCTTTGCAGAACCCAAATCTTTCATTTCGAATTCAGAGCTCAGAAGTCCTTTTAGCTTTATAATTTCTTCCTTATCTGGATAAGCAATCAATATATCATCTACATACAACAATAAAAAGATCGTGCCCTTACCTCGTGTACTCCTCATATAAACACAACTATCATAAATATTTCTTTCAAACTCAGATTTGATCATGAATGCATTAAACCTCTTGTACCACTACCTTGGTGATTATTTCAAGGTATACAGAGATTTTTTTAACAAGGATACTTTATTTTCTGCACCATCTGTAATAAAGACTTTGGTTGCTCTATGAATATTTCTTCTTCTAAGTCTCCATATAGGAATGTTGTCCTCACATCCATTTGGTCTAGCTCTAAATTCAACAGAGCAATTAGAGTTAACATGAGTCTTATAGAAGTGTGTTTCTCGACAGGTGAGAAAATCTCATTATAATATATTCCTTTCTTTTGTGTGAAGTCTCTAGCAACTAATCTTGTTTTATATCTAGGTGGATTAGTTTCAGAGATGCCTTTCTTGATTTTGTAAATCCATTTGCAACCTACAATCTTCCTTTTCTCTAGTCTATTGACAAGAAGCCATGTTTCATTCCTCCTCAAAGATGACATTTCTTCTTCATAGTCTACTGCCATTTAACTTTATACTTACTATCAACTGCTTCTTTATAACATTTTGGTTATTGATCATTCACACTTTCAACTGTAACTAAAGCATATGACATCAAGTCAGCATAAGCAAACCTTGCTGAAGGCTTAATCTGCCTTTTCTGCCTATCTTTAGCAAGTTGATAGTCTTGCAGATTACTTGGTGCCCTCTTTTCTATAACTGCTTCATCATACTTATCTTTGTAAGATTGCTCCACCTCAAACTCGACTATTTCTCCTTTTAAAGTGTCACCTAGGACTTTCACTGATGTCTTCTGGTCTTCTTTTAACACAGATTATTCATTGAAAACATCTTTACTAACTATGGATTTTGAGTTGTAACTGTCATTACACCACAACTTATACCCCTTAACACCTTCTGGATATCCTATGGACCTTCCTTTAATGGCCCTTGGATCCAGCTTACCCTGCTTGACATGTGCATAAGCTTCACATCCAAAGACTCTTAAATTATCTAGACTTGGAGGCTTCCCTAACCACCTCTTTTCTAGTGTTTTCAATTTTATGACTATAGAAGGACTTTTGTTGATAATATAAGCAACTGCACATACTGCTTCTGCCCAAAAGAATTTCGGTAATCTTGCTTGAATCGATATACATCTTACACGATAGATGATGGTTCTATTCATCCTTTCTATTAAGTCATTCTATTGAGGTGTATAGGTGACAGTTCTATGTCTCTTTATCCCTTGATTCTTGTACCATTGATTGAATCTATCATTACAAAATTCCAGTTCATTATCAGTTCTTAAGTTCTTCAACTTCAACCCAGTTTAGTTTTTTACAAGAAGCTTCCATTCTCTAAATTTGTCCAACACTTAGTCTTTAGATTTTAGAATGTGAACACATATCTTTCGTGACCAATACAAATGAAGAGAATCTGATGAGGAAGCTTTGAAACCACTTGTAATGACTCAAAGGAAACAAAGGATAAAGAAAAGAATCTCACACCCAAGATTCAGAAACAATACAAATGAAGAAATGCAAAGAATTCAGAAATGTGCAAATTTCACAACAAAGGATTTTTACGTGGTTCGGTTCTATGAAACCCTATATCCACGAACAAACTCTTCGAGCTCAGACTATTTAGTAATGATTAAGGTATTTTTATAAAGAAAAAAATTACATAACGATACCCAATTACATGAGTAATACGGCAATATATATGCCCTATAATCAGCTTCTCAATGATTCTGGAAAATCCAGAGCCTGTTATAATTCCAAATGGCAAAATGACGTATTTGCTATTAATGAAAAACGTTCACTTAATAAAGCTTGAAGGGCATTTGTATAAAAACACATAAAATAACAGAAAAACAGAAATTTGGCTACTGTTCTTCTTCTTCCTTCAGCTTGATGCTCGGTGGCTGCTGCTGCTTCTTTTTTTTGGGTTATTGAATCATCCATAAGTGTTAATTACGAAATTAAAGAGTTGCATAGCAGTGGAAGATTGACTTTCGGGAATGGCTACATTTTGAACTTTATGCATGGTTTTTACTTGGCTGAGTGCGTTTTGAACTTTTTCATATGGTTGCTTCTGAGGTCATTTTGATTTCAAATCGGTTTCAATTATAATTCAGCTATTTTATTCTTGGTGTTTGGTTTTGAGAATAAAATAGAATGAGTAAAGGTAGCCTAAAATTACAAAAAAATTTTATAAATTATTATGGACAAATTAATATGATATAATAGCATTGGTTAATGAAGATATAAAATTAATGTAATTTGTAAGAATAAATTATTATTATTATTATTATTAAGTTAAAGAAGAAAGGGAATCAAATTAGTAAGGAAATAGTATGGTATTGTTTTGTTGCAACACAAAATTATAAGTGGAAAGGAGATTTTTATTTGGACAAATTTAATTTATTTCTTAACAACTTAAGAAACCAATTAATTCTTACTAATAATTTTAATTTATCATTTTAACGTTTATTCAAATAATTATAAATATATTTTAGTAAAATATTTAAGAAATTATTTATTTTAATATTTTAAATTAATATTCTTTTATTATAGTAATAATTGCAATTATAATGGTTAATGTAACATGAAGTATTAAAAATAAGTTATATCTTTAATAAATATTATTATATTTATTACTAACATAAAATAATACAAGTAATTTTAGGAGAATATTTTAACTTAAATTGACATGCAAATTTTTATTTATTAATTCTTATAATTTAATAATTAAAATTTAAAATTTTAAAAATAATATTTTAATGTTACCACTCATCAATACACTCTACCCTTTTGGATTACATGGGATCAGTAACTTTTCAAATATTCTCAACCCTAATTTATGTTTTTTGTACTAAAAAATATTTATTTGCACATATCCTAAGTTATTGACTGCCACCATACAAAAGCATCTTGGCAATATCACCATTCCCTTGATTTTCTTTTAATATAAATAAATATTAAATAATTATATACAATATTAAAAATAATTAACAAAATAAACATTGTTAAAATTATCAAAAGATTTAATTATCATTGAGATATTTTAGTATTTTATTAATAATATTGTGTTAAAAGGTAATTAACAATAATTATGTTTATAATAAAATAATATAAAAGGTAGTATTTTTCTTGTATAAAATTTAATAATTTTAAATAAAAATATTAAGTTAAAATATTTTATCCTTAATTTATGTTATTTGTATCAAAATTATTATCAAATATTTATTTTGTACAAATCTTTAGTCATCGACTATTAAATCCATATAATTAATAGTTAATATGATTGTTGAGTTATTAATATTAAATATAATTTTTAATTTTAGATCTTAATTATTAGATTACGGATATCTAATTTTTGAAAATTTTGTCTGTGAATTTAAGTAAAAAAATATTGAGAAAGGAAAGCCAAATGTAATAAACAAATATTTTAAAAAAATATACACAATATTAGAAAAATAATTAACAAAATTTAAAAAAAAAAAAGGGGCCAACATTCATTAAATGAGATGCTTTGAATTTCATTATTTTAATTTCAAGTAAAAACTTTTAATAAAAGTATCTACACAAATTTTACATAGAAGCCATTATTTGGCAGACCATATAGAATTTTAATATATTAAATAAATAATAATTATTGTAATATTATTAAAATTTTGATATTATCCTCTTTGTTTTATAATATTTAAGAAATATTTTTATATAAATATTTTTAAAAATTATAAACTTAGAAAATATGAATATCTATTTGTTAAATAATATTTTTTGTTTAAATTATAAATAAAAACCTTAATAGAATTTTTTTATAGATAATTTGGAGTATCCGAACTTTGTCTTGATTGACGGATTTCGTTTACTAATTTTGAAAGAGATACTAATTAAGTGTATTATCACTAAAACATCCCATTTAAATTATTAATAATAAATTAAAATCGAATTCAAAATATAAATTCAAATCATATATTTTAAGTTCAATTAATCAACACTAAACTTTATTCACAGATAATTTTAATAGAAATTTTGTTTGCTATTGAGGTGTTATAAGATGAAAGCTCTAGATATTATTATTAAATATTAATAAAATCATAACTGAGTCTTAATAAAAATTATTTTATTAATTTTACTTTCAAAATACGGCAAATTCAACATAACGCTAAGTTTCAAATAATTTACAAATTTGAATGCGTTGTATTACTTTGAATATAATAAGGTGGTTGAAACTTAAAATATTCACTTAATTGATTTGAGGGTTTTAAGGTTAAATTGGTCATTTTATTTGTTATTTACAGTAATAAAATATTAAATTAATATATTATTAATTTAATGAGAAATAATAAAAATGTCTTAAAATTTCCGTGATATTCGATAAATACATAAAATAAATTGCACTAAAATAAAGATTACCTAATTAATTAAATTTAATTACAGGAAAATGACCGAATTCTGATAAATATTGGAATAATTTTATATTTTAATATTTTTATTTGGCGATGGGGGGAGGTCCGGGAGGATAAAAGAAGCATGCTTTGGAATCCTTAACCAGTCTCTCGGCAACTAACCTTCCCCGATCCAATCGCCATTCACCGCCAATTAGCAGGTACGATTGTAACTTTCTGCTTTAGCCCTTTCTTTTAATTTAAATTTATCGAATTTTGTGAGGATCAATTTCATGATTTCGGGTTATTGATTTGATTGACCCTAATTTCAATTTCAATTTCAATTTCATGATTTTGTCTTTTGATTAGGGGTAGCTTCAATCTTGAGTTGAATGGGGGATCGAAATACTGCTGCTTCCAAAGCAATATGGCTGAAACAAGCCGAAGAAGCCAAAGTGAAGACTGAGGCGGAAAAAGCGGCAGCCGCGAAAGCTGCCTTTGAGGCCACTTTCAAAGGCTTAAACAGCAAAGCTCTTGAAAAGCAAGCAGCAGCTCCGGTTAGTGATTCTGATGAGGAAGATTCCGACGAGGATATGAGTGACAAGCCTATTGGTCCAGTTGACCCTGCCAAATGTACTGCCGCTGGTGCTGGCATTGCTGGTGGGACAGCTGGTGCTGCTTCTTCATTTATGGTTGTTACAAAGGATTCGGATGGTCGGAAGGTCCCCCATGGTGGTGCTCAAATTAAGGTTAAGATTGCTCCAGGTGTCGGAGTTGGAGGTTCTGATCAGGAGGGTATTGTTAAAGATATGAATGATGGAACTTTTACTGTTACATATGTTGTTCCTAAAAGGGGTAATTATATGCTTAGTATTGAGTGTAATGGGAAACCAATTATGGGCAGTCCCTTTCCTGTGTTCTTCAGTGCAGGTACTTCTACTGGAGGGGGAGGTTTATTGGGTATGGCTCCTACTTCAACATTTCCTAATTTGGTTAATCAGGCAATGCCCAACATGCCCAATTATTCCGCATCTGTTTCAGGAGCATTCCCTGGATTACTTGGATTGATTCCAGGAGTTGTTTCTGGAGCCTCTGGTGGTGCTATTTTGCCCGGTATGGGTGCGTCACTTGGGGAAGTTTGCAGAGATTATCTGAATGGTCGATGCTCCACAACTGATTGTAAGTTGAACCATCCTCCTCACAATTTGCTGATGACTGCATTGGCTGCTACCACAACCATGGGAACTCTCAGTCAGGTGCCTATGGCTCCTTCTGCTGCTGCAATGGCTGCTGCTCAGGCTATTGTTGCTGCACAAGCTCTTCAAGCTCATGCTGCTCAGGTTCAAGCGCAACAGTCAGCCAAAGATTCACTTGGTGGTATTTTATCTCTCTCTTTACTTGCTTTGTTTTGTTAGTGCTTTTATTTTCTCTTTTTCTTCTCATATGTATGGTATTTTACATATACCTTTATCTTTTTCTAGTTTTTATTTTATTTTCAAAGTTCTAACAATTAGATGATTTCCTTTGTATCAGGATCTCCTGACAAAGCTGGGATGGCTGATGCTCTGAAGAAAACTCTCCAAGTTAGCAATCTTAGTCCACTTCTAACAGTGGAACAGCTAAAGCAGCTTTTTAGTTTTTGTGGCACAGTTGTTGAATGTACCGTCACTGATTCAAAGCATTTTGCTTACATAGAATACTCAAAACCTGAAGAAGCTACATCTGCTTTGGCATTGAACAATATGGATGTTGGAGGTCGGCCACTGAATGTTGAAATGGCTAAATTGCTTCCACCAAAAACATCTCTTTTGAATTCATCACCAACTAGCTCTTCCATGCCCATGATGATGCAGCAAGCTGTTGCCATGCAACAGATGCAATTCCAACAGGCTTTGCTTATGCAACAAACTCTGACTGCTCAGCAGGCAGCTAATAGAGCAGCGTCTATGAAATCTGCCACAGAACTAGCAGCAGCCAGAGCTGCTGAGATAAGCAAGAAGTTGAAAGCAGATGGACTTGTGGATGAAGAAAAGGAAACTAAACAAAAATCCAGGTACATAACTTTTCTGTTATTCTATTAAAATGCGTAATGAATGAAATTTATTCATATAAATTTGAGGACTGCTAGAATCTTTATTGCATTATTGAGGATATCAGAATTAGATTATTTGTTGAGTGCAATCTGAAATTGTTCTTTTGACCTTGAGACAAAATAAAACAGTTTTTGTTATGGTCTTAATTTATATTCCTCGCTTTTTGGTAGGAGTATATGGCAGATTTGGATGTTTAATTGTAAACATCTGTTTGACCTGTACTTGTGTGCGTATTGCATCTCTTTTGTGTTTCATTCAGTGCTTGTTTCTGAAAAATAAATTGTGTAGTTTTGTAACTATGCTGATAGAAAACATTACAGAAAAAGGGTGTGTGTTGGCTGCTGCATACAGATTCCAACTTGTCTGTTGTTATCTCATCTCAGCATGTTTATTTGTTTCCTGAACTTATATTTGATGGTTTGTGATTGCTGTTATGAAAGGGAGGCTATAATATTTCTGAATAGTGGCCTGGAGCACATAAGTGTTGCTTCTTCTAGAATGCCACATGAAATATCCGTCAAATTGAACATGTAGGTTAGTGTCTTTGTGTTTTATAGGGAATAAAATGATCTTGACATCTGGGTGCCGTTGGGTTCATGGTAATGAACTTTGGAATGAAATGGCCATTCTACAAGAGTGATCATTATGCCAAAAGATGGGATGGACATTTCCCAGCGAGGGGTGATTGTTTCTTTGGATCATCTCTAGCTATTTTAATCTCACCTGCTCTTTCTCTCCTTGACTCAATGTTGCATTACAGGGCTTTATCTCAAAAAGTATTTGTTAGAAGAAACATTTATGGGATAGTTAATGTTTAATGAAAATTTGCTATTGAAACTTAAAATCATACACAGTTTAATCGTAAACTTGATATTAAACGTTTATAAAATTTGTACGTTAAAAGAATTTAATATTTTTGCAGTAGTTAACTGTAAAATATTTTAAAATTTAATTTTTTTCATCAATACGTATACTTGCAAAAACTGCTTGAGATCTGCGGAAATAGCAGATACCTAGGATTACAAATGATGCAAAAAAAGAACGGTGTTTGTTAAACTATATATTTTCATTGTATAAACATTAAAAACTTGATTTAACTCAATGCAATCATCAATACTCCAACAAAAGAAGAGTATCTAATAAATTATAACAATTTTTTTTGTCTATTAGTTTTCTAAATATGATTTAGGTATCTAATAAATTATAACAATTTTTTTGGTCTGTTAGTTTTTCTAGACATGACTTAGATATAAATTTTATATATATAGGATTCTTTAAATTAATTTTTAGTGAAACTGTAATTTATGAATGTTTTCAAGTTTATGAAAGATTTGGGATTAAATTGCCATATATATATATATATATATATATATATATATATATCTGAGTTTAGTGATATTTTCGTGAACACACCATGTATTTGACTCCACTACAACAGTTAAACTAACAACACAATGGATTGAGTTCTTACTTACAATCATTTACCTTGCTTCAATCGAATGGCACAAGAGAATCCTTTAATTTTTATCTTTGTTGGATTGCATTTCTATCTGGAATCCATTACTCTCTCAGGTCTATTCCTACAGCTGAATACAAGCTGAATCTTATTAAATTACCCAAATACAACCTTAGTGACTCCGGAGAATATTCTCCGTAGGAGGTAAGTCAGTTTTAGGAGCATGAAGTTGGTCTTGGTTGGCATATATTCACTGTGGATGCTGATGGAGTTTGTGTTTGTGACTGTATTCTTTTAAGAATTACTATATTCATGAACTTGTTTTTGTCCCTTAACCTAAAGCATGTCATTCTTAGAAGCTGTAATACGTTTGTGGGTGGACCATATTGTGATTCCCGTGTGTAATATTTTGACTGATTAATTACTTTTGCAGGTCACCTTCAACCTCTTGTGCCAGGTCAAGATCCCAGTCGAGATCACCAGTCCACAGTTACCATGCCTCTCGTGCAAGGCCAAGATCCAAGTCAAGATCACCTGTTGGTTACCGTCGAAGGTGGAGGTCTCGCTCTGTCTCACCTCCTTCCCGCCATCGAAGAGATCGCAGGTCCAGATCACCACCACATTCACGTCGTTATTCAAAATATGATGATGAAAGACTGTCATACAGAGACACTAGGGATAGCAGTGACAGGTCTAGAAGGAGGGAATCAGATAGATCATGTGATCATCGTTCACCTGTTCCAAGGAGAAGAAATGGTAGGAGTGTGAGTCCTCGCAGTAGAAAATCATGTCGATCTGATTCAGACTCACCAAAACATCAACGAGAGAGTTCTTCTGCCAGGAAATCATCTCGTGCACGTTCAAAATCACCAAAGCGTCACAGAGCATCCCCTAGAAATGATGATACCAAACTAAAATATAGACACTGTTCCAGGTCAGCGTCTGTGGAAGGATTTGATGAAAAGATGGAAGAAGATCAAGATAGGAAATCAAGACGTCGTGAGAGAAACCATTCCAGGTCACTGTCCAGGGAACACGAGCATCAAGGAAGAGGCAGGTCACCTGGAAGAAGTGTTGATGAAAATAGATCAAAACACAAGAGGCAGTTTAGGTCTGCATCTGTTGTAGACAAAGATTATCCCAGCAATGATGTGGAGACTAGAGATGACAGATTAAGACAACGTCATAAGAGACGGTTCAGGTCTAAATCTATCGAAGACAATTATCACTCTAAGGAGACAGGGGAGGGAATTAGGGATAAGAAACTGAAGCATTGTGAAAGGAGGCGGTCCAGGTCCATATCTGCAGATGAAACTAGATCAAAACAAAGGAGGCATTGTAGGTCAAAGTCCACAGAAAGAAAGCATCACTCTGATGGTAGAGATAAAAATTCAAAGCATCACGGTAGAGACGGGTCAAGGTTACCAGAAGGTAGGCATCACAGAAGTAGGTTGTCACCTGCAAGCATGGAGGGAAGTGAATCAAACAGCAAAATGCACTCTAGGTCTCAACCTCTAGAAGGTAAGCATCATGCAAATGGTGGAAGCGTGGAAACAAGAGATGATAAGTCAATGCCTCATCAACAAAAATGGGACAAAAGTGACAATGCCATCAAAGAGCTAGATACCAGTTTGAAAGAAACAACAGTAATGGAGGATGGCAGGTTGTTGGCTTCAAAACACAAGAAATATGACTTAAAAAAGTCAATTGAAGATGTTTTGATAGAAGATAAACGTGGCATCAGAAGCGCAGACTCGATAAAGTTTAACTGTGACGAAGTAAATTTAGTTTCACAGAGTAGTGGGATTTCCTTGGATGCAGAAGATAGGAGAGAATATGAAATACCTGATTCTGACTACCAGGAGCTTGCCAGAATGGTAATGTCAACAATTTGAAAAAATAAGATGAAAAGAAAAGGGCACTTTTCTAGTGTCATTGATGAGTAGTGATAACTGACTTTTATACTCTGCTGTCTACAGGAGTAGAAGAAGGTAATAATGACAGTGAAAAGTCAACCCAAGCAGATAATATTGTCAGAATTGGCTTGAGCGATGAACTGGGATCCGGCAATAATGATTTGAAGTTCACCCTGGATAAAGCAGGTTCTGGTCCCCTGAAGGTTGAAGACTTGCAAGAGAAACTCCATTCCCAACAAAGAAGATATTAACTGTAGCTGAAATATTAAACTAATTGGATGCCGGGCCTGCATGTGAACTAAGATATTCGGTTGGAGATGTTACATATGACCTCTCTTATCAAACATCTGGAGCTTGCTATTTACAATTTTGAGGAATGACCTTTTATGCAAGGGCCGTCATCTTGGAAGACTGCTTTCGTTTTTTTTTTTTTTTTCTGGCGTCAGGATATTTATGTTGGTCGTTGGCTTTCCATAAATGTATGCAATTTTTGTTTATCTTGTGCAGGTCCGTGTGGAACGGCTGGAAATTCGAGTCATGAGTTGATCGTGATATGGATAAGTATTTGAAGAAGTGTTTTGCTTTCATATAGCATTGTCAGCAAGCACCTTTTACTGCTAGATGTATGTTTGATTATTTACTTTGTTGCTGCATAATGAACTTTCGGTTTTAAGTGTTTATTTGAAGGATCATTGCTAAATTTCTGTTATACCAAATTAAATTTCATTCATTCTTCTTTTCTTGGAAAAGTAATTGTTGAAGTCATGGGTTCATGATACAAAATAGATATTGGATTTATTCAACAGGTGCAGGTCATTGTAAAAAAAGCTAGCTTGATTGGAGGTTTAATGCATGGGTATAATAAGCATGTTTGATATCTAGGAAGGTGATTCTTAGTTTGAATCTTTTGCACTGCAGCCTTGGGTTATGTTGGTCTTCATGCCCACCTTCTTTAACACGAAACCATCTGCTCCATCCAATACAGTTTAAATGAAAAGCTTTCTTTTCTTCTTCTCCATGTGACTGATCATAGATTCCTCTTTAAATTCCCTTTAATGGTGTGGTGGGTTTTGATATCCTTAACACATGTAGTTCGTGAGGTAAGCATGGCAGAGTTGATGTTAATGATGAAACAATGTATGCAGTTATTAAATATGCCAAGCCTATGTCAGGGAGCTTGTTTAATAAGATCTGCATTTGAGTATCTTTTAATTCTTATGCAAGTGTTTATTGATGTAACTTGTAACAGATCGATTTGGTATAATGTTTACCAATGCTTTACTTTTTAACAGTGTCATAAACATGGTATATCTTACTGCTTTTCCCCTCTTTTTTTCTTTTTTTTTTTTTCTCTTTTTCTTTTTTTTCCTTTTTATTTTATTTTCCTCTTCCGAAGGAATTCTCTTGAATGCGCAAAGCTTCTTTTCACATTGACTGAGATCAGATGTGGCCGGGATCAGTAGCATCACTATTTCACCATGTTGATTATGAGCAGATTGGCTGACTCAAAATACTTTATTTCCTGGTTTACAAAAGTTTGTTCTAACAGGTAATTTTTATTTTTAATGACATTTGTAGGATGAGTTTTGTTTCTTGATTATAGTTTTTAATTATATTACAATTATGTGCATTACAAGTGATTGTTGCATGTGATGCTTAAAAATAAGAAAAATATCATTAGAATTTGTTATTTTTTAAGATTATAAACACAGAATGTGCAATATGATCTTGAGCTATGAGATGTCAAAAATGTTTATATGTGATTGAATTTATTGTATAATTGGAATCGGTGATATAACCTGTTCACTTTGTGGAATATACTGTCGAACTAATTCATTAATTCTGTTGGTAAATGATACTACCATCAGGCCAAGTCATTGTAGTACGTATACATTTTTGAGTGGAATAAGCTCTCCCTCTCTCTCTCTCTTTGCATGGTTACGTGTGGTAAAAATATTTTTTTTCATATTAGAAGGGATTGTGTGTTTATGTGCTTAGGGATGCATGTATCAGGATGGTCAAACAAGGAATAATAACTGGGAAATTAGGACGAGGAGTGTATGTTGGGAAAAGTAAAAGTATGCTTAGAATATAAAAACACAGTAAAATTTTCTTTTGTTTAAGAAAATGATAATTTTCATTTTGTCAGAAAAATTGGAAGTTTAGTGCAGTTATTAGAAATTAGAAAAAACTGAAAGTAACATAACTTTTGACTTGTGATGAATTGCTTTAATGTTACCAACTATTAGGCATATCTTTTGTCTGGATAAACCAACCCTATAGTTAGAGTTTTGTTTTTGGCATGAAAACTATACTCTGGTAAAAAGTAATCTGGGTGGATTGCAGGTATGCATACTTTATCTACTACAATTTTTTTGAAACCCAGAAATCCGTACTGCAGGTATACGTTATTAACCAGTGTATTTCAAAATATTTCCTGCTTTGTGACTGTTTCAGTTTTATGTGATTCTTGCTTAACTGAAAAAACTGCTGAGAGCCATATTTCAAATTTTGTAATCTTTGACACATTTTTGGTTGTATTTTTCAATGGAATGGGCAGGTGTGATTGTTAGGTTGGTTTGTTTTTTTCATTGAGTTGTTTCAAATGTTTGAGTTGAGTGCATGTTGCTAAGCTTTTAGGTGATAGTGTGTGCTATTATCAAGTAGCAGAACAACAAAATATATAATGATTCTGCAAAGAAATACAATCCATGTGGATGGAGATTTTCTTTTTTGAATGTCTTTAATAGAATATTGAAGTGGTTGAGTTGTCTTTGCAGGGAAATTTTGTTTCATTTAGTTTTTGGTCTAAAACGCCATTCATAATCATTTGTTGTTGATTTGGCTAGTCTCCGTGTCTTTCTCCCCCTATTTTATTCTCTCTCGTTTTTTCTCTTTCTGTGTCTTCTTGTTAGGATAAGCTATGGATCTAATGGCTAGAGAAATCTGAAGCCTTTCAATTCCAAGTTTAGAAATTAGTTAGTTATCTGAAGTATGTCTGTCTGCTCCTTTTACAGGGATGAGTTTAAGATGATGGTTGTCGTGTAATGGAGGAATCAAGAGCAAATATTAATTAATTAGATAGATTTGCAGTAGTTGTATGTGCTTGATGCTTGATTTATGAAAATATTTCTGTAGAATTCTTTAGCCAAAATATTATTAACTAGTGGATAGGGTCCATAGACTTCACCATTTTCAGTATTTATTTATTTATTTATTTTTTTGTTGAAAGCGTAAGAAGTCCATTCATTTGTCCAAACGCCATTATACAGATACCTATTCATAATTTCAGTATTAATATAAAATATGCCGTTGCATACATTCGGTAAAACTATTACAAGCAAACTGAGGGCCAGCCGACCAGGGAGGGACATGAGTGCAGCATAAACACCTCAATACAGGACAGTAAATGACTTCCAGCACAATAGAATTGGCTCTTTTGATTTGTGCTTTTCGGCTATGGTTGGCTCCATCCAAAGATAAAACAATGAGTCTTCTACACAAATTTATCTTAAAAAAATGGAAACCCTAGATTTGAGTTATGGTGTCTTCAAAATCAATGAGAAAGCGTTCCCAAAGAAGAAAAAAACTAATAATATTCGCAATAGCCATCACAGATAATCAGATTTGAGTGCTACTCAAATCAGATATCCGATTGAAACTGCCACCGTAGATCAACCAAACCTATGAAGAAAAACAAACTGAACAGAAAACTAGGTGTTTGTGATTTCACCGGAAAGGGTAGCTCTCTGATGAAAAATTGTTTTGAAGTGGTAGGTTTAAGTAGGGGACGGAGAAAAAATGGAGAGAGAAGAGATCATTTTCAGTGTCTTCAATTCTAAATTTTTCATGGGATGTGTATTATTTTGTCAGAGCCCCCTTTCACTGTGGCAGATGTTTTCTTTTTTCAAGTTTTAAGAGAATGTGTCTCTCTAAGAACGCCTTCGACAAAACCAACTTTCGGGGTGAGACGTTTTCTTCTTTCAAGTTTTGAAGGGGCCGGTTAGAAAGAGAGATCGAAATCGGCTGAAACCGGAATTCGACCCGAACGAGTGGCGCTGAAATGCTTCCATTACAAATATCCGGTGTGGCTTGCTCAATAACCAGAGATAGGAATTGAGCTTGCTTGGCGAAAGGCTCAATTCCATATCTACTTCTACCACATCAAGTAAAAGATGACGTCGCTGGTATTTATGATATTAGGTTTTGTTTTGACACAAGTAAACGAATTTGGTCCTAATGAATTACTGACAGGTCATATAATGTTTTAGCGTGGTATTAATGGATGATGGTCTAATTTTATAAGGAAAAGTTTTCCAAAAAAAATCGGAAAAGTTGCTCAATTACCAATGCATTCACACCCACAAAGAGAGGATCGATGGAAAGTTGAATAAAACTTGTGTACAGACAGAAAATATATAATTAAAATTAGCTTCCAAAGTATTACAAATATGATTTACATTATACCGGCTATTGTATGATTACAGCATATATTAATACATATTACATAACATATAGACATAAAAAAGGTATGAGTATACTTGGTAGTAGTGTTAAACAGAGATTAACACCATCGATGGCCGTGCGGTTGACCTTCCTCAGTGCAGACTTTTGAGTCCCTTTCGAGCAGTATTCGCCAACGGATGTATCCCGTGTTCTGGTCCTTTCATGTATGCTCTTTTCTCCCTCTCCTTTTCAAAGCTAATGTCATATCTCTTCTCAACATCCTCGGGAAGGTGTTGGTAAAGCTGCCCGTCTCAAGTCATTGCCGTCATAGTCTGTGGGATTCCGAGGGGAAGATTATGACCCTTATAACCTGCCAGAAATGGATGGTTTTCCCGTAAGTTTTGCAAACGCTTTCGAGGTCTTTCCTCTGTATAGGACCGGGAACTTTGGGCATGAAAAGTACACCACTCTTCACTTCGTATTCGTGGGTGTGTCATAAGTGCTTCTCGGTGTCCGGTAAGGTCAAGAAAAGGTTCTCCGAGATTATGTACTCAATACCAATCAGCTGGCGTCGAGTACGGAGCAGTTGAAAATGAGACACTGCCTTATCTTTTCGTTTTAATGACCGCAATAGTGTCGTGCCTGGATGAGTCATGCCATCGGCGTAGAAATGAAACCTACAAATTAATGCAAATACAAACGATTCGAATGGTAAACGATTCAAATGATTCAAGAAAAGTGAATTTGGATATGAAACCTACAAATTAACGCAAACTATTCAACTGAATCAAAAGAAGTGAGTTAGGAGAATACTCACGCACAGAGGTGTTGGGTGTATTTTGTTAACGGGACCAAAGGATTGTATTGCAGCAGTCGTCGTTTCAAGGATGGCGGTGCCGGTCGTAGTTGGCTTGCCGGGCACTTCAGGGTGAGCAGAAACCATAACACTTATTTCTTTTCCTTTGCTTTGCTTTCTCTGACGATCTACTAATTCATTTGATTTCTTTGATTTCTCTCCTTTTAATTCATCTTGGTTTTGAGTTGAGTTGGATTGTCGTTCCATGCAGCGTTACAGGTGGCATGATATTTAGTATACGTGGCTTGTTGTACTTGAAAGATGGCTTTCTCTCCCGATGCCTTCAACAGCTGATGTGGCTTAAGTCCAAATCATTTTTCAAGCATCACTACTCACCTTCTCTTCTACATCGGTTGCGGGGTTGGGAAAAGGAAACGTAAAACCCATTTGTATAGAAATTTATTTATATTAGGTATAAACCCTAATTTTTTATGCGTTGGATATTGTATTTGTAAAATATATATTTTATTTTTAGTAAAATTAAAATATAAAAATTTTCTAAATTAATATAATAATAATATTATTATATAATTATTATGTTATTTGGTATAAATAAAATTAATATAGGAATTTGCATTCCCAATGTTATTATTTTCTTAGTGAATAAAATTTAAGTTATAAAATTTTGTATATAATCAATATTATTGAGATGTGAATATGAATATGACTGTTGTGTCACTGGATCCTCGTCGAAGAAAATAGGTTGGCCGAATTCTCCCTTACAGAGTCTCACCTCCAAGTTCCTGTAAGACAATAACACGCAAGGAGTCATACCAGGTGAGATTTCCGATGAGAAAACTCTGATAGCTAAGTTAGATATGATGAGAAAAGGTATAGTGAATTTGGAGAAGTAAGTCGGAATGGAATGCAAGAGAAAGAGACTCTTTTACCATATGTGGAGAAAGGGAAAACGGGAGAGAAATGCCAGCAGATAGTAGCAGTAGAAGGCTTAACTCTGAAAAATCTGGAATCAAGGCCTCAAGAAGCTGAAGCCCCTTTCTTTGATGAAGAACCCCCTTTATATAGTACCATGGTGATGTAACTAAGTATTGAAGAATGGGAATGATGGGACTCTAATGTCTTTGCGCAACGTGTGACCGCCTTCCATTAATGTTGCAGCTGACATTCTTGCCAATTCTAGATATGCTATTGTCATATTATCTGAAAATAGACGGAGGATGGGATAAGCAGCTTCTAGAGCAGAGCATCTACTCCCATCATATAATCTGTTGTGTCAATGATCATTTCCATTTTTGGTGGTGGGGGCGCGTGATGGGGGGTTCTCTGGTTGGGGGCTACATGCATGTTGGTGAGGAGGAGACGTCTTCCCTGAGAGCCCTTGCAGTTTGGAGGCTAATTCTGCACTTTCCTAGGAGATGGGTGAGCTCATCCTGAGACGGACATGGATTTCCTGAGGCCCACGACTGCTACCTGCCTGAGGGCTTCAACTGTTGGCATCTACGAGCTGTGGCGCATCTCTGAACCCTGAGGGTAAACCATCTGAGGATCGTCGAGCGGCCCCAGAGGGTGGTGCATGTTTGCTTAGGACCTGAGGCAGATTTGCCTGAAAAGATGACTCCCTAGGACGGGAGATTGGACTCCCCCGAGAGACTGACTCCCTAGGGCCTGGGGTCGGGTACACTCGAGAGGCTGAAATGCCTAGGACGAAAGTGCCACATTTCTTTCTGACAGGGTCTCACGTGTCACTTGCATATTTTTTCAAACATATAGTACCTCAGTTTCTGGTATAAGACTTGCAAGGCGCACACTAGAAACTCTTGACTTGATCAATCTGGTTCCTAGGGGTGGGGGAACTCTATAAGAGTTAAGGTGAATCTTTGCTGTGAAAGGGATGTTTGTTGAGACGGTTGGAGTGCTTCAGACGTTACTCCGTTCGTTGAAAATCTTACTCGACGGAGCCGTTTGGTTCCTGGTAACGTGTCTTCTCTCAAGGTCATTTTTTCTCCCTTATTAAATATTGTACGTCAGGGGTCGTGTCACACAGCTATCATTGAGCTTGCAGCGCTTCATATTTTAAAAAAATTTGAATACTCGGCTGTGAATGGGCCACGTATCAGAACCCTGATGGCGATTACTCAATCGTTTCTCGAGACGTGGAGGTATTGAATGGGCTTAGACACGTGGTCATTCCCCGTCTTTTCAAATTGACGGTGGAGATTGGGCCTTTCCCATTATAAATACCCCCCTTCCTCAACTGTCATTTTCACCTTTTTATCCCCTATGAAATCTTTGACTCTGGTGCTTTCTAATTCTTTTTCTACTTCGGCTTCTACTTTTGCTTCCTTGTCTTTCATTTATTTGTGTGTTTGCAGGTGCTTGTGCTCGAGTCCTTCTTCGTGTGTTGCTGATAGAATTCTCTGTTGACATGGAAGGAATTTCGATGATAACAAAATGAAAGACATCTCGGGATGACAAAATGAAGAATTCTCAAATTG
>JAVXUL010000010.1:9628724-9654858 GCA_035590515.1 Trichilia minutiflora | reverse complement strand
AGAAGAAAAGATGAAAAATTCGGCCCCCTGACCCCTTTTTATAGAAAAGGGTAAAATTATCATTTTGCCCTTAAGTTATCTTAAGGAGGAAGCTTATAGAAGAGGGCAATTTCGTCATTTTATGTCGATTCGATCGAACGAATTGAAGATTCATTCGATTGAACCACCCCTTTCGATCGAACGAATAGCATTTTGATCGAACGAATCCCTTAGCATCTACAGAAGTCAAAGAGATCGCAAATTGCTGGTCAAACGAAACGATGTTTGGTCGAATGAACTAACACTTCGGTCGAACGAACCTCTCATTTGGTTGAACGAATCCCCCTATTCGTTCGAACGAATCTAAAGCCAAAATTTTTCAAAGAGTCCTCAACATTTCGGTCGAACGAACCAACTATTCTGATTGACCGAACTCGTCAAAAATTCAAAATCTCACTTAAATATTCCCCACTTGAGCCTAGATTACACCCACAAGCACATGAGACATAAAATGAATGCAAATGTATGAATTGAAGAAATAGGAAATGACAAATATACCATCGAGATAGAATACGGGATGTTACAATTGTAAACCTATTGTTGTTATTATTCTCTTTATATATGTATATTTATATTTTTAATTATTTGTTTTATGGATTATAAATTGATTTATATACTTTGAAGTGATTGAGATTGATTTAAGAAACTTTATGAATTATGAGTGATTTGAAAGAAATTATTGAAAGTGTTTTAAATATTTGTTTTGAAAATAGGTTTTTCAGAAGTTTTATAGGCTCTTGATATATTTTCAGGAGTGGTAGAATATTTATTAAAAATTTATATTAATTATTATATATGGAACCTATAGGTTAGGATGTGACAGTTATAACTGGAAAAAATACAAAAAATATGGTGATGGTTAAATTTAAAAGATAATAAAAAAAATTTGAAAGAGAATGTAAAAAATACATTAAGTTAAACTATTGAATTATTATTTTCTCTCTTGAAATTTGAAAAAAAAATTCTAATTTAAAGATAAAAGGATTTTTACTAAATCACTAATTTTATTACTAACCATCTTTTGTGATTTGAACTTACCGTTATTTAAAAAAATGAGAAGAAAAAGTGCATTTTGGTGTTGAGACTCTTCTTATACCAATAATATCATTAAACAAATTAGATAAAAAAGAATAGGCATACAGAATGTAATTTTAAATGTTATTCTAAATTACTTATTTAAAATTATTTTTTTTTTTATTTTTTTATTTTAAAAAATAAAATTTTTTTTATATTCAATCATTATCAAAGTATGCAATCAAATACGAAATCAAAATACTCTTAAAAATATAATCTTACGAATTATCTGATAATTATCTCATATCATATCATATATGTACAAAAATTATATATAATAATATTAAATATAAAATAAAACCTTGATATAATTTTTCTAAGGTTTCATAAAAAGGTATCTGAAATAGAAATCAAAATATCATGTGCAACCCATTGCTCGTCCATTAACGAGCCTATCCTCATGCAATCTGATCTCATAATAATCAAATAAAAGAATTTAAATAAAAAGTCAAAATTCAAAGTTTTAACATTTTTTCTTGAACCGAGTTGATTGACTCAAAATATTCAAAGTTTTTACCTCCAGTTTTTCATCAACCTTCACGAGCATTCCAAACTTAATTATTAAATTTTTAACTTGAAAATTTTAAATTATTAAAATTTTAAAATCCCATTGGTCATCTTCATTCAAGAGACGCACCAATCATCATCAAGAAGAATAAAATTTTTTTGGGGTTTCAATTTTGTTCATACACAAAAAATAAAATATCAAGAAAAATAACGAATAGTAGAAGAAAGAATACATTGATCATGAAAAACAACTAAAATAAATTTTAGTCATAAAAAAATAGAAATAAATTTTTAAATCATTATATATATATATATATATATTACTAACTCCATGTGTTTGATGGTAACATCATTATTAAAATAAAATAAAATAACTAAAATGGACACGAAGATCCCCCGGTGATTACTTATTTTATGAAAATTTAAAGAAAGGTAGAGAGGGTCGGTAAGATGTAGGAGTAGGAGTGAGTAGTTAGTAATCGGACAGGACGATTGACTTTTACCAGCCAGCTAAGCTCTTCAACTTTTTACGGTCCAAAACACGTGTACCAATCATTTATTAAAATTATATATATAAATAAAAAAAAAGAGAATTCGTAATAATTAATAATTATTAGTAAATTAATGATTTTACTATTATATCCCTAAAATATTATGAATTACACAATTTCTTAACATTTCTTTGTTGTTAACATATAAGACCCCCAATTCAGATTACAATTTCCGGTTATGTTACAGTATAACATGCGTTATCAAAATTTTCGTTGTACGTAATAAATTTATTTATTTATTAATAATTATATTAATTTTATATTTTAATTATTAATAATAATAATAATTATATAATATTATATTAATTTATATCCAAGAGTTCGTACAAAAATTTACATCCCCATCGTCCGTTGCCATTATTAATCCATGTGACCGTTGAGTTGCAGCAAAAATGATGTTTGTATTTGTCGCAGGCTCGCAGCCCACCTTCCTATTTCTGTTTATTTGACCGTGTCTGTCAATATCATCCAGTCCACCACGTGGCTTTCTGAAAATTCTTCCAAATCAATCTAAATTTGATTTCTTTCCAACCAACCAACCCCCAATGTCTTTAATTTGAACACGAAATTCCAACGGAAGAAAAATAAGAACTCTGACGTTGGAAAAGGCGATAATTACTTTTGACGGACAATATTGAAAATCTAGACAACGAACGACGTACAAATTTTTCATTAGCCGTCGGGTACCGTACGCTAATATATCAATATCACGCTATTAATACTGACAACGCTCAAGCTCACAAGATATTGACAAATTTGATAGGCGTTATTATGACTTTCGTAATTATATTTGTGGGATTATTTATTGTTTTAATATTTTCAAATCATATTTTATTTTTTTTAAAAAAAATTAAATATCAATTCAATTAAAAAAATTATAATAATTTTATATTAATTTAAATTTAAATATTATTACAATTAAAAGATGAAAATTTAATTTATGTACTTACAAATTAAGGTAGATTTGATATTAATAATAAATTTTTTCGACAAATTTAGAACAGATTTGATATTGAAAAAAATAACCATAACAACGAGTACCTATATGTATTTTTTTTTTATTTTAGGTATATATAATAAATGAAACAATATTATTTTGAGTTAATTTATAAAATTTATAAACCTAAGTCACATTTAGGTGTGTTTATATATTCTTTAAAATTTTGTTTTCACTTTAAAAATATATTTTAAAAAATTAAAAGATGATTTTGATGATAAGATAAAATTAAAATTGAAATTAATTCAACAAGAACAAAGTTAAAGTTTGATTTTTCTAAATTATTTTACTGTTGCCAAAGTATTATTGTTGTTATTAGTTTTTTTTTGCATATTTTTTTAATTATTATTGATAGAATTAAATCATAAATTTTTTTTATGATTAATTGATTATTCTTAAAAATTATAATTAAAATTATGTTGTAGATGGACATAAAGTTCACTTGTAATTTTAAAAATAATATATTTCAAATATATCTTTTATAAAATTTTAGGGATGTATATGTTATTTACCGATCCTAATGCAGAGGTGAGGGAAAGAAGACAAGCGTGAGAAATTGACTTCGAGTTGAGTCGGATAGGAAGCATGGGCTCTGCTTCTTCTTTCTTGTAGAAAGCTAAACTACAAACCGCCATTAATGATATTAATGTTGTTTAATTTGTTTGAAGAGCTCCTAGACTCGCCAAAACTGAAACATATTATTTTTACTTGTAATTTTCTTTTAAAATTGGAAGGTAGAGTCAAACAAAGTAGACGTACCAGTTCAAAGTTCAAAGGAGATTGGAGACTAACGAATATTTATTTATATTCTTCTTCTTCTTGTTCTCCTTCTTCTATATTATCTTGATTGATTTGAGTTCTGGGTCACTAATGGAATCGGCGTTGGAAGCTTTAGGGAAAGGTTTTGATTTGACAAATGATTTTAGGTTGAGATTTGCTAAGGGAAGTGGGAGATTACTTGTTCTTGATGATGTTAATAAAAGAGACCTTGTTATTCCTCATCTGGGTACTATAAACTCTGTTTCTCAGGATATAAGGGTGGATAAAGGAGATCGAATTCGATTTAAATCGGATGTTGTTAAGTTCAATCAGGTATCTCCATTGATGAGTTGAAATTTTGAATTATTTAATATTTAATTGTAAGTGTCGAGAATTAGTTTCATATTTTATTATTATTGTCTTTAACTTCTGCTGCTGCTTGCTGTTATTGGTTCAGTAAAATTCAAACTATACTGATTGGATTTGGGATTCTGTGGAATCACCACTCCATTTGATACTCATAGCATCAAAGTATTCTATAACTAACTTAGATTTAGAGGCTTAAGTTTTTTTATTTTTATTTTTTTTTTTTATAACTAGAAAGTGGCTAAGTAAGCAAAGCAAGCAAGCTTGGTGCTTCTTGAGTCTTGATTAAGGCTTCGTTTGGGATTTGTGGTGCTTGTGCTGTTCTTTAAAAAGCAAAACTAAAAAATAGTGTTTGGGACCTACAGAATGTCCTCTAGAGGTTTTGTTTCATAGAAGTTGTGCCACCATACCAAACGTGGTTAATGAGTTTCAATGGCAGGGAATACCAGCTTTGATTTATATGAAAATGGATGGTTTAACTTAACAACGTCCTCTCTCTTTTTCTTCGAGTGTTTCTTTTACTTCATGATTTTTTCTTTTTTATATCTTCATTTTATTGTATCATTGGCAGTATTATCAACATCATGATTATTATCCGAGCTTTAATCTGTAACCCATTTGGATGCATATTTACTTCCATATGTTTCTTTGCCTTCAGATGTCTGAATTACTAAATCAGAAGTCTTCAATTCAAGGAAAAGTTCCCTCAGGATATCTTAACGCTATTTTTGATTTAAGTGGAGACTGGTTCCATGATGTTGCGGACACCGAATATCTAGCTTTTGATGGTTACTTCATCTCACTGTACAATTTGCACCTAACCACATCTCCACTAGTACTAGAGGACCAAGTAAAGAAGTCAGTTCCACCTCAGTGGGATCCAGCATTGTTGGCTAGGTAGCTTTAAACTACTTTACATATCCATCTTCTGACTTTAATAAAGCTTCATTGCTCCTTGCAACGTTGCATGTCAAGGGAATGCATTTTGCATAATTGACACTATATATTTGGGGAGATACATAACACTATCCCTTGCAGAACTAATAACTGACATGAAAGGGTATCCCTGCAAGGTAGTGGAATTATCACTGTTTAATTAAAGCTATTGTTAGGTACATATCAGTTAGTAGAACTTTAGTTACTTGTTTCCTATGTTTTATTTCAGCATTATGTTACAGGTGTCAAAAAGAACTATCCTTAAGGTTAAGCAAGCAAGTTTTTGGTACATATTCCAAGTATCTAAGCACATACTCTTCCAAATAATAATATTTATAATAAAAGAATTATCTATAGTTGTGGTTATTTTTGTGACGTATTTTGTTAGTCAACATCTGATACTGAACTAACTACCTATCTATATCTATCTGTCTTATCACATTTTCATCATTCCTTAGGAGGGGAGTTTAAGCAAGTGGTATCTATATCTATCTATGCACACATGTATATATGTATCACATTTTCATCATTCCTTAGGAGAGAAGTTTAAGCAAGTGGTTTATACAGTGGCTTCCATGTGCTACAACATTTTCTAATTTAGACGCAAGCATGCAACACACAACACACATGCACATACATACACATACACACACAAAAAAAAAAGGGTTGATCAAACTTCTGCTTTTGTTTGTTCAATCCGAATAGCTTGGCAGATAAAACGGTGGATCATATTTCATATGCGTACACTTGTCTTAATGTGGTATTTGGATGCTAATCATTTTCATTAGGCAGGTTCATCCAGACATATGGGACGCACATAATAGTAGGGATGGCTGTTGGAGGACAAGATTTAATTTGTGTTAAGCAGAAGCCTTCCTCACCAATCCCTCCTGCTGATCTTAGAAGACATTTAGAGGATCTGGGTGATTATCTATTTTCAGATGAAAAAAGCCCTTCCCTTATGCAAAGGAAAGCAGCAGATGGAAAGCAGAAGGTACTTGTACTTAATCAAAATTGGATGTTAGCTCTTTTTTTTTTTTAAATAGTATTTCCCCCGCTTAATGGATAACTATTTGTAACCAATGGGAATATTTTTTTGGGTACTGCAAATTTATCATATCTGTAACTTATTTCTATAGGTTCCTGAGGTCTTCAATCGTATTCTTCAGTCTAACACCATGCAGTTAAGTAGCATTACAGAAACATCAAGCAAGGATGTAAGTCAAGAACTGTTAGAGATTATGTTATTAATTATGAATCAACGTTGCTGGCTATGATCGCTTTTGCACTTTATTTTCACTACAGGGACTCACTATTATCTGTTCAAAAAGAGGAGGCGATGTGTACATGCACAGTCATTCCAATTGGCTGCAGACTGTTCCTGCCAAACCAGAAGGCATTCTTTTCAAGTTTGTGCCCTTCACTTCTCTGCTTACTGGGATTCCAGGCAGCGGCTACCTTAGTCATGCAATCAACTTATATTTGCGTTGTATGTGCTTCTACCCAACCAACGGATTTAAAATTGGTTCTTGATTTGCTGGCCCATCTCCATCGCTCATCTTTTGCTGTTTTAGAAGTATCATTGAATAGATGTTTTATGCTTGTATGCCAACTTCAGTGGTTCACATTATTAGATAAAAGGCAAGATTGAGATGCTTTTGTAGGAGTTTAAAAAGAAAATAAACTTTTACTAGTCACCATTTTTTCTTTTATCATTTGAAGATAGTATAAAGGTTTCTCAAATCTCTTTGCTGATGAAGCAGAGCATGGGCATTCATTTTACCCCGACCCATTATTTAGTACCTTCTTTTGCATTAAATCCTTTTCCTTTAGTCGTTGCAGCATTCATATATTCATTAATTTCTAAGTTTCATATCTTTTAACAGCAGTGCTTTTGTAAAATTTATCTCTTGCCAGACAAGCCGTCTCCAGAGGATTTACAGTACTTCTTGGAGTTTCAAGTTCCTAGGCAATGGGCACCTATGTTCTATGAGCTTCCTCTTAGGCATCAACGAAAAAAGGATTCTTGTCCTTCCCTGCAATTCAGTTTCCTGGGTCCTAAAATTCATGTCAGCTCTACACAGGTACTTGATAAGAAGTAATTTCGACACATATTATCATTTGCCAGCTCTTAAACTCGTATAGTTATAGTGTGTCTATTTTGGATGATGGACTGCTTTTTCTCTCATTGGACATGGATAGAATCATGAAGCTCAAAATCTGGAAGTTAAGAGGAGATAAATTTCTTATTAGTATGAATGGGAGATTGACTTATAATCCAAGTGTCAGTTCATTAATTTGGAGAGTCCTAAATATAAAGACTAAACATTAACCAGATAGAGTGGAGAATCTCTGAAGGGGAGGATCCTATATCATAATCAAACTCCAAAAGTATTTTCACCAAAAGAATATTAAAAACCTGTGGCTACTTCTCTTTCCACGATTACAGTTCTCGTTATTCTAAAGTTCCAAAAAAGGGTGGAAGTTGCACTTTTTGTCCCATGGGTCTGGCTATTAATTGCAATTTTTTTTGTTTCCTTTAACTTCTAATTAATAATTTATTATGATGTAAGATTCTGTGAATAAGGATTAGATTATATAGATTAAAGGTACTAAGGTTTAGATTAAATGATACACATACAATATTACTGATAGGCAAACATTTACTGGAAAACTTCTTACAAATGTTATTATTTCTAACATAGGTCATTCCTTTTATAGTTCTTGGGTTTCTATAGTGATCCTTGAGTTGAATTTTGTTATCTCTCTCATATATGATCTAGTTTACATATTTTTTCTTTTAAACTTGTAGTTAACATGAGGATAATTTGGCTCGGTATTATCTTGTCTGAACTGTTTTTCTGAGTGATTGGTATAGACCTTTGTTGGCAAAATGGGTGCAAAGTTGAGCCTGTAAAACATGGTTTAGTGAAAAGATTTTTTTTTAACCTTCATGTTTTAAGTTCATTTTATGACATCTATCTCCCAAGATTTTACTGTTCATGTCTTAAAGATTTATGTATATTTGCGTATTAGGATCAAACCCGTTTACACGAACTGTGACCCGAGGTTTAGATCACTAGATTGATGCACTTTCAATGGTTTTAATCATTTTGACATTTCAAGACTAATGAACACACATCATAGGTAACTGTAACTGTATGTTGTTCATTAATCTACTGGTCTACAAGTTGTGCACAATGTGTATAAAGAAACACTCTTGATCCTAACTCTCTATAGGTCACTGTTGATCCTAACCCATAAAAACTAAATCGTATACAAAGTAATACGACAAGCTGCATAAAATTCCTGTGTATAGGTAATAAAACTTTCAAATTTGATAATTAATCAATGGTCTTGGTCTTGCACACATGATGGCAAGAAAATAGAATGTTTCTAAATTAGTACATACTTGTCTGTCATAGTCATGTTCTATGCTTCCTATTGGAAACAATTTCCAGAATATTATTTTATGTTAATGGTTATCAAGTGCTTTTGCAGTTGAGTAGAAAGGTTGACAAACTTTTTTACTCATAATGTGACCAAATTGAAAGGAGCCATCATCTTTTTGATATGTTTTACTGAATATATAACTTTAATACAACGTTTTTGCTGATACTAGTAACATAGAAATTAAATTTTGATGTTGGGATTCGTGCCTATTTCCCCTAATTGGCTTTAGTATAACCAAGGCATAAATGCAACCCCAAAGCTCTTGTCCCAAGGGATCTTTACCAGTTAACTAGTACTCACTATACACATTATTCTCTAATTGCAACATTCACGGCACATTTCCTCAAGTAACATCCCTCCCATCCCCTTCCCTTTTTATTCCATTACCTTCTGACTTAAAAACCCTTTTCCCAATGTTATCTTCCCATCTTCCTACTCACAGTTTTAGTCCGTCGCACAAGAATGAATATTCTGTGTTTGAAAGCTGCTATATACGTTTTCATTGTTTCGTGTTTGTCTAAAATTGGTTCCATTCAAGTCCTATGCCAAGTTCAGCAATATAAAACTACACCTATTGATTTTGTATTTTAAATTTCTTTGTCCTTGCATGTCAGGTTTCAAGCGATAGAAAACCAGTGGTTGGCCTACGCCTATACTTAGAAGGAAAGAAATCTGATTGGCTAGCATTGCATGTACAGCACCTCTCTAGCCTTCCAAATATCATGACCATTTCCTCTGCCAACAGCCCTACATTTAGACACTGTCAATGGCGTGGTTCTGATGATTACAAATCCAGTGACCAATTCTTGGAACCTTTGAAATGGAAAAGATACTCAAATGTATGCACATCAGTTGTCAAGCATGATCCAAACTGGTTGCACAGTGATTCAAACAGTGTTTTTATTGTAACTGGGGCGCAGCTCCTCAGCAAAGGGAAGTGGCCAAAGACAGTGTTACATCTTCGTCTTCTCTTCACGCACTTACCCAACTGCACGATTCAGAAAACAGAATGGGCAGCCGCACCAAGAGCTCAAAAATTGAGTTTTTTTACGAATCTGAGTACAACATTCTCAATCACTCAACGGACAGTCACTGGTGTGCAACAAAAACAGGCTCCAGCCGCACTTAATTCTGGTGTATACCCAGACGGTCCACCTGCTGAGGTTCAATCTGGTAAGCTTCTTAAATACGTGGATACAACTGAGGTTGTCCGCGGACCACATGATGCTCCGGGACATTGGTTAGTAACTGCTGCTCAGCTGGTGACTGAGGGTGGTAAGATTGGTTTGCATGTCAAATTTGCATTGTTAGACTATTCATGAATTGCCTTGTCTTTTCTTTTCTTTGTATATATATATATATATTTATTATTTTTTCTATGGTAGGAAAGTTAGGATAGCTTTGTATAGAAGGGAACAATGTAGACGGAATGAGTGTATACCTAGTTCAAAAATCTCTTCCCTGCTTTGTTATTTACAATTTTTGCCCGTTATGGTGAAAGTTGAATCTGTTTTGGTATTGGCATTTCATAATTGCCAAGTTACTGTGGTAACTGCTGTAAAGAGCAACAAAGGGCATGTTTGGCAGCCTTTACTGGACCGCATTAAAACACTGTTTGCACTTTTTTTTTTTTTAATACCGTGTTCGGCAATTTTTATCAGTTGTATTGAACTGTACAAAAGATTTTATGCAGCCGTCGGCCACGGCCTGTTCAAGGCTCAGGCAAGTGAGACAATTGCCTAGAGTCTCGCTGAAATCAAACACCCTTTATTTCACACCCTGAAATCAGTTATATAATACTCTTTATTTTATATAATATTATAATTTATTTTATACTCTTTATTTTATATAATATTATAATTTATCTATATTGCATATAAAAACTTCCTATTGGTTAAACGATACAAAGTCGAAGGAATAGGCCCAGTTAGGTTGTTATCTTCCACGTCCAAGATGATCGGAGTCATTAGATTGCCAACTTCTTGAGGTAATAGACCACTGAGGTTGTTGGAACAAAGGTAGAACAAAGTTAGGTTAGTTAAATTACCAATGATTGAAGGGATTGGACGATCAAGGTTGTTATAAAGTAGACATAGCTGCTCCAGATTTCTCAAGCTTCCGATTTCTGTTGGAATAGTACCTGTAATATTATTCAATTAAGGAAGAACGTAATAGATATCCGATTATTACTTTCAATCAATAGCTAGCAAAATTGTTAACTCACCTGTAAGATTATTCCCATCCAAATACAGTATTCTGAGTTTTGTAAGAGAACAAATTTGAGACTGCAGGTTGCCTGGGAGATTACTGTAGCCAAGATCGAGAAATTCCAGGTTGGGAAAGTAAGAAAAGTTGAGATGCTTCCTGCTTTATTGCAATTGATTCAAGCCCACTGCTTTAATTAAGGCTCCCGTTTCTAACTCAAATTCGGAAATAAAGAAAGTACAGGAGAATGAAATCATCATGATTATCGTGATAATTTTTTGCTGATTCAAGCTAAACAATTGCTTGGCAGACACTTAAATAAAGTTGCAAATGGGATAACGACTGCATATTTGGTATAGTTGGTTTTTAATTGATTTTCGAAATAAAGTTATAAGATATATTTGATAACACCAATATTGAAGAGAAAATCAAACAAGATGAGGATTAAGCATTTTATACCAATCTTATGATTAACATCCCAATACCTTGATCAGGCGACCAATTATAAGAACCAAGGTCACAGTTATTCAAATGTTTATCCTGGTTCTCTAAAATTAGGATACTAGCCCCTCAATTAAAATCTTAAACCGTCCATTAGAATACTGATTATATGATAAGGATTAAAACTATCCAAAACACATCTTAACTTAAACTAAATTTTAAGATTAATATATAAAAGATAAATCCTATAACTTATTTATCCCGATCGCAGAGTTAGAATCCCTAGTTTAATTGCAAGAATAGTTTATTTCAGGTTAAAGGTAATTTAGATATTAACGTTGTAAACAACCACTCAAACATAGAGTCAACATTGGGGATAAGTGACAAAAATTATAGGTTACGTGTTTGACATATAATAATTCTTAGAATTACGTAATAAACATTTTACTTGCATGTTGATCAACGTTTAAATCCCGAAATTATGTTCAAACCCAAACATAATTAACCATTAATCTATCTCTCCATCACCATACGTGGAAACATATTAGAGAGACAAGTGTAAATCCACTTATCTCTAAAACCTATAAATGGATGAGGTGACTAGATAAAAAGAATATGAATCTTTGTTATTTTAAGCTTATATACTCCTAAAATATTATACCACTTTCTCTTTCTAAAAACCTATAGACTGACTTAAGTGTTTTGAGAGTTACTGTTGGATAGCCGATGCCCTTGGTTGTAAGTTTTGTTGTTGTTAAATACTTCTAGGGTAAACCCACAAAACATCATATCTATACATCTACAAACACAGACCTATTTCTAAAAACCTACCCACCAACCCAAAAAATATGGCAATCAACAACAGAAATCGTTCTAGTAGAAGACATCCAGTTGAAGGAAAGAAAGGCCAACTCACATAGTGGACCAAATGCATGATGCTGAGTCTTCCGAGTTCCGATACCAATGGTTCAGATGAAAATATTGTTGCACCACCATTAATCCAAGCTATACAACCAAAACCGGGGAAAGCGAAAACTTCCAATTAGTTCAGAAACCGAAAGAGGTTGAAAAATACGTTTAAAAAAGATCAACAAATGTCTATCCTTGCTTCGAAAAATGAAATGTTGAAGAAAGAATTAAGAGGAATGAGGAAGTTGATTTGCAAAGGAATAGTAGGTGCTTCATCTTTAAAGAAGATGAATTCACCAGAAATTGAGAAAAATCATACTCCCAACTTCAACCAAGGAAAAATTGACTATGGGTCCATCAATTGTGAATCCCCCTTTGAGAAGGTCAAGATACACAGATGCTCAGAAAGGAAAGTAGAAGTTTACCTAGCAGTTAAAGATGCCTGGAAATCGACTTAGGGATCCCAATGGACCTTTTCGGATTTTTGAAGCTCTTGAGCCAAGGCCTTTGAATACTCCCTGGAGTCTAATAACAAATCAAGGGTGCAATATACGGGAAGGAAAAATCCTAGTTGATTTTAACGTCACTTTTTGATGAAAGATATTCGTGAGATGAGGCAACACAATGAGATTGACAAGCAAATATAACTACTAGTCGGGGAATCAATAAAGAGTAAATAGAAGCTTATGTAAGAAAGTTAATTCAAGAGTTAAAGGTTGAGAGGAGAACAGAGCAAATGCAAATGGTTCAGAGGAGAACAAAGCAAATGCAAAATCTCGATCAAACATCTTGATCAAGAATATTACTCAAAATCTCCTTATACTAGGGAAATTACTGATTTCGCAATCCTCAAAAAATTCAAAATGCTCCAGATGACTCTCTGTACAAGTAGATCCGTCCCTATCCTGTACCTCGACATTTTTAGAGAAATAATACTGATCTAAGGTTTGACTGAATAACAAATGTGTTGATCATTTTCTTTAACCTTCAAAGACAAGTTAGGAGATAGTTTAAAACCTTGCTTTTAGGGAACATTTACAGATTTGAGTAATTATATGAGGTATTTTGGAAAGAATTTAGTGGTACCATTTTGATCGCTTGGAGCCTTGGCACTTTATTGATGATTAAATAGGTCAAAATGAAAATTTAAGGAGTTTTGCGAGGAGGTATCAAATTCAAGTTGGAGCTTTCCACCATCTTTTGGCTCTAGAGGATCTTAAAAAAGGATTGAGAGTTGAAAGGGGATGGTTTCTTTAACCAAACAATCCATTACTACCTATGAGCCACTTGCAAGCAACTCTTTGACGAAATTAAAATAGAAGATCAAATTTTCTTACAAATGAAAGAAGGCAGAATATTTAAGCCATTGCCAAAGTAAAAGCCTTGAAGAGAGAACCTTAAAGAATGGAAAGAGAAGTAAGGACTAGAAAAAACTTGACCATAATCAAATAAGAGGTCGTGATTCTCAATAATCCCGATCTAATAAAGGGAGGGAGTAATCGTCAAGAGAACTAGCACCAGAGAATGCCCCGAGGAGGTAGCCCAAGTACAGAAGAGAAAATAATGTCGTGGGGAGGTAGTCCAGGTACAGAAGAGAAAATTCATCCCTTTGAGGGTTACTATCTCACAAATACTAGGTGATATTAAAAATAAAGGAATGTATTTAATCGAGCCTTGTCTGATCAAGCTAAGATTGTCAAGGAGATTAAAAGACAAGTTATGTGAATTTTATAATGATTATGAGTAAGTCACTGATGATTGCTTAAACTTAAAAGAACAAATTGAGGCGCTTGTGAAAAATTATTATTTGGATGATATGTTGTAAATGCCACGAAGAATTAACAAACTCTTGATCCTTATGATATGGATGGAAAAACACAGTGAACTTTGGTGATATCAGGAAACCCAAACTTGGTAGACAATCAAAGAAGAACTATTTCAAATATTCCTTGTCTAATTCTACCTTAGATTTCCATATGATGAACATAAAGGCTGAGAAAAAAACTGAGGACTGCATCAATACGCATTATATTTATTGATAAAGATGAAGTTATGGAATACTATTCACATGATGATACGCTGGTTATAACCTTGGGAGTGAGGTTGATATCAGTGATTAGAATATTATTGACATTGGGAGTTAAAGACATCCTCTTGAAAGATACTTTAGATTTTTTTGGAGATTGAAGATTTAAAGTTAAGGCCTGTAGATATGACTTTATATGGATTTGAGGAATCATAAATACTCTTATTCAGTATAGTTTCACTACCAATACTCTTATTCAGTATAGTTTCACACTTTCACTACCAATTATAATGGTAGACAAACCCTATTAAGGGATAATAATTAGAGTTGTCAAATAGATTGAGCCGGCTCGGTTCAGTTGGCCCGTTGCGGGTCGGTCTTAATCGAGCAGAGCCGAGCTAACCCATTTATTATACGGGTTAATATTTTACTGGTCCTAACCCAGTCTACGAACTAATGAGTATAAACAAGCTGGCTCACAGACCGACTTTAAAAATTTTAAATTTAAAAAAATATATAAAAATATACTAGTTACTAATAAATACAATATATTAATAGTAATAATAAGTTTATAATCTAAATATAATATAAACTAACTATATTATATAACTTAACATATAAAAATTTTAACGAGTCAAATAAAAATTTCATCAATAATTATAAGTCTAAACACATGATCTCAAATTTCAAAATATATTAATCCAATATTACTTAATATTAATAAATAATAAGTCTAATATTATTATTAATATTCAAATATAATTAATCATTATCTAAATATAAAGATTAAAAAAATTAGATTTATTTTTTTAATTAGGTAGATTAAACAAGCGGATCCGCGGATTAAACGGATTAACCCATTTAATCCGTGGGTTAAACGAATCGGATCAAATCAGCTCGTGAATTAAACGAGCTAATTTTTTTTTATCTCAACCCACCTAAATGGTGAGTTAAACAGGCCGGCCCGCGGACTACCAGTCCGTTTGACAGCTGTAATAATAATGATAAATTTTGATTGATAGATCTACAAATGCCTTACTTTATGATTATAGAAAGATTATTCCTTAAAAGTACGAAGGCAATAAAAAGTATCCATTACTTGAAATTGAAATTTAAGGTTGGATATGGAATTGACAATATTAGGGAAAACGAAAAAGAGACTCGACCTTGTTTTGCTACTTCAATAAAACATTTATACTATATTACAAAATAAACTTGGGAAGATGACAGTAGTACAAATGAGGACGCTGAACAGAGCAAATTAATGGAAAATATAAGTAAAAGAACAAGCTCAAAATCTCATATGTCAATTGTTAAGCCTAAAGAGAATTTAGAAACTATTATGTTAAATGAAAAACAACCGGAGAAGATAGTGCAAATAGGAACACATTTATTTGAGCAAGAAAAAAAGAAGGCAAGACTATTTAAAATCACATGTGGATGTGTTTGTCTAATCACACGTTGAGATGCCAAGAAAAAACTTGAGAATTATCTCCCACAGGCTTGAAATCAATCATACTTTCAAACTTGTAAAGCAAAATAGATGGGTGTTTAATCAAGAAAGAATGGAAGCTATCCGAATTGAAATGGACAAGCTATTAAAAGTTGATTTTATTCGAGAATTCTTTTATCCTGAGTGGGTTACGAATGTTGTTATGGTAAATAAATCTAATGAAAAATAAAAGATGTGTAAATTGCACTAACTTGAATAAAGTCTGCCCAAATGATAATTTTTCACTTCCTCGCATAAACTAATTGCTAGATTTAATTACATGCATAAACTCTTCGGCTTTATGGATACATTCTGTGGTTATAACTATATCAAAATACTTGAACCCAACAAGTAGAAGTCACTTTTTGTCATAGATTAGGAGTTTTATTATTATAAAGTTATGCCTTTCAAATTAAAGAATACTAAAATAACTATTTGAAGACTAGTTAATAAATCTTCAAGCCTCTAATAAAAAAAAAAACTATAGTGGTATATGTCAATGACATGATCACCAAACTTGTGAAAGTAGTTGATCATTTCTAGCATTTAAAAGATACCTTTTCACTTCTCACAAAATACAACATGAAAATAAATCCTGTGAAGTGCGCATTTGGTGTTTAATAAAAAAAATTCTTGGTATTCATAGCTAATGAGCAAGGGATAGAAACTAACCCTTAGAAGACAAGGGTAACACTAGATTTGAAGTCTCCATTAATGCTAAAAGAACTACAAAGCTTGATTAGAAGGATAGTAGTTCTGAACAAGTTTATTTTCAAATCTATAGATAAATGTTTTTGATTTTTTTAGTTAATGAAAAAAAGGAAAAAGCATAAAGGGAACGAAGGAGTACGAGTAGAGTTTTCCAAAGCTAAAGGAGCATTTGAGGGATGTGTCGTCTTTAGTAAGCCCATAACATGAAAAAACTCTATATCTCTATTTAGCTATGAACGACCATGTTATAAGTTTAATCTCAATTAAAAAAAAAAGATCAAAACAAAATGAAAAGGCCTATCTATTATACCAGCAAGTTTTTGTTAGATACAAAGAGCAGGTACGACCCTTTGAAAAATTAGTTTTGGCCTTGGTAGTGGCAATGAGAAAATTGCTTTCCTATTTTCAACTAATTCTTTTAGTGATGTTAATCAAACAAATATTGAGACATATTCTTCACCGATCAAACTTCTGGGGATGATTGATCAAATAGGCAATAGAACACAGTGAGTTTGACATTGAGTATGAGCCAAGAAGAACGATCAAAGGATAAGCCTTGGTAGATTTTATAGCTGAGTGATCGATCACCAAAAATTTAATAGTTTATTAGGTTTTTAGAAAAGGAATAAATGAGGCTCGAGAGAGTTCTTTAAGGCAAAATTTGAATCATCTACTTTAACAATTACTTGTTAATGAAACATTCAAAGCTTAAGGAAGTGGTGCAAGAATTATTTTGATTAACCTTGATGGAGAAGAAATAATATGTTCCCTCAACTTTGATTTCAAAGTAACTAATAATGATGTAGAGTATCAGACACTGATATTTGGGTTAAGTTTAGCATGCTTAGTAGGGACAGATTCTTTTGAATTTTGAGAGAATTCATAGTTAATTGTGAACTAGGATAATGGGCAATTTTAAGCTTGTGTAACTAACATGAAAACTTATTTAGAAAGAGTCTAACAACTCATGAGAAAATTCAGAAGAGCAACTATAAAACAAGTTTCAAGATCAAAAAAATTCTCGAGCAAATGCTTTATTTAGTTGGCCTTATCATTCTATGATAAAATTCCCAAAACTATACCTATTAAAATTCTGACTAGGAAAAGCATAGATCAACTGGCTTAAATTTCTTTGATAGTAGAGGTATATATGAGTTTGACACAAATAGATCCAATTAGATTATATATAGAGAAAGAAAAACTACTAGATGATGAGGGAAAAGCTAGGAAGATTAAAAATTAACCAGATTTTACAATTATTGATTGGATTCTATACAAGTTTGGATTTAGCCTTTTATATATGAGATGACTTAGATCTAATAAAGTCAATTTGGTGCTTGAAAAAGTATATTGAAAAGCCTATGACAACTACAGTAAAGCACAATCTTTAGCTTATAAGGTTTTAAAATAAGGATATTATTGGCCAACTCTTCTTCAAAATGTGAACAAATTTATCAGAAGATCCAAAGATTTTAAAATCTCTAAGGATATTCCAAGATAACCATTCGAGAAACTTGCTATACTTTCAAGTCTATGACCATTTATACAGTAGGGATTGAACATTATTGGACAACTACCTACTATTTAAGCACAAATAAAATATGCTATAGTAACTATTGACTATTTTACAAAGTGGGTAGAAGTAAAGTCTTTAGCCAAAATTATTGGGAAGCAATTATACGAAAATAACTAAGTCATGTGACTTTTAATAAAGGCACATGTTATTTTTAATAAATATCCAGCCTCTTAACATATTCTTGGGCTTAATTAAAAATAGAAAATCATAAGTCTAATTTTTATTATAAAACACTCCCCAAAGAGATGTATTGGGCTTGTCTTCTAGATTGGTTAAGTACTAGCTCCTTCATATGCCTCCTTTAGTAAAGTTACAAGCTTGGATATGCCTTGGTGTTCCTCTATGGATGTTTCAGCCTTCTCAAGTATTTGACTTGTGATTTGGCCTTGAACAAAAGCTTGCATTGCTTGTTTAAAGCTTGCTGCCTTGTAAGTAGACCACTAGGCATATGTAGCTTATTTTGTTGTATATTACGGCATTGAACCTCCTTGTTAAGGCTGGTTGTATCAAGCAAGCTACATCTTTTCTCAAAAAGAGCATCATTTATGGGTTAAGGATACCAAAAATCTTAATAGCTGATAATGGGAAGTAGTTTGACAACAAAATTTCAAGAATTTTTGTTTAAATTTGGCCATTAATTTGAGATTCATGTCTCATGCTCACCCTAAAACAAATAAACAGGTAAAAATGGTAAATAAAATCACAAAAAAGATGCTCAAGAAAAAGCTTGGCGATTGCAAAGGGGTGTGGGTGAATGAATTGCCACGAGTGTTATAGGCATATAGATAACTCTAAGAATAACTACCATGAAGGAGTCTTAGGCTAGTTACATGCAAAAACAAATGTAATCTCTAGGCATCTTATACTTTGTTTGAACACACACACACACACACACACACACACACACACATATATATATATATATGAAAATCAAGCTAGGAAAAGGATTTTACCACTTCCATGTTGATTTGATGAAAACAAGTCCTAAAATCATGAAACATCTTCAATCTACATTGTCCTTGAGCATGGAGAAGCTTGGTAGAATTTTGGAGAATGAGAGAGCTTATTTTTATTTTTTTTTCTTATCCAAAGTGCCAAAACCTTAACCATTAAACAAAACCTTTGACTTTTATATACTTGGATCATTTTGTAATAATCAAAATTTACAAGAATGTCTTAAATAAATATTTTAATTTAGATTTGATCCTTTGACTCAATGACTTTATAAACAAGTGTTTGGATTCTAAAAGATCATGTAATTTACATTAAATTACGTTTAAGTATATAATAAAATTCTTTAGCACTTTATAGAATTACAAATATATACATAACACTTATATTTGATCTTTATATTATTCCCGAAAGATGTTAGCTCTCTATAAATAATAATGTTCTCTCTTATATTTTCTTAAATGCCTAAGGATATTAAGGTTCACCAAGAGCTAATCGTGAACCATTTTTAAACTCTTCGGCTTTAAACTTTTCGAAAGCTCAGGGATTAATGTCTTTTTATTGTCTAATTCTAAATAAGTAAAGGTTTATGGAATGTTAAAATCCTAAATTCAATATATCTATAAATCATTGATCAATATGTCTTTAAGCCTCAATACAAAACACTTTCATATGATATTAAAGTAATTTCATCAAAGATTTTAATTTTAGACATTTATTTAGGAACTCTAATCTGAATAGAGCCAACAAAAACTCTCATTCTAGTCAATTGAGCCAACGGATCTAACCTTAGTCATCATTCAAATCCTTATATGAATAATGCATAATCAAACCGACTTTATTATAAAAGATATGACTAGTCTTGTATTTATATACCATATAAACTATAGATATCCATACAAGATCCAACTATGATATCTTCAGTTAAAAGATTACATCGTATACTATATACTATTACGATAAATTATTGATTACATGTTTACTATGTGATTTATCGTTATTTGGTTATGTTTAAAAAAATAATTATCTAATTATTAATACATACTAATATCTTTATAATATAACTTTTATTGTCATCTATATTAATATCACCTCATAATATTCACCGGAGATATTCAATATGTTTACTAGTTAATATTATTACTCGATTAATATTACATGTGTAGGGAATATCTTTGATAAATTTTATTTAACGGTTAAATCTAGATAATTTATATACATACTTTATTTAAGTGCACGTAATATGTGAATAAAGAACTTTTTGTTTATTAATTATAAATTAAAATATAATATAAGATCATACACACTAAAACCAATAACACAAATAGTTTTTAAAATATATACTAATACATTAAACAAACTCTTTATAGGATAACATTTGGTTTTAAAGCTATTATATCTGTGGAGATTGGCACACCAACACATCGGATCAAACATTTTGAAGAAGAAGAAAATTAAAAGATAATGCTCTTAGAGTTGGATTTATTGAAAGATTTATTGAAAGAGAAAAGTAAATATTAATAAATAACTCGTAATGTAACAAAAAGGTCTAACCATAAATATATAGGGTGGACAATTTGATGCTCAAACATGTTATACTAAATACAAAAGTGCTTGAAGAAGGAGTAATCAGAACAAATTAGAATTAGAAGGTCCTTACAAGATCATAAGAGTTTTAAGACCTAGAGTTTATGGGCTATAACATTTAGACAGGGGAAAAGTTAAAAAGGTGAGGAATGCAAAATACTTAAATTGTATTATCCTTAGGTTGAATTGTAAATGGCTATTCAAATGAAATAAAAATTGAATTTTGTAAGTTCATTATTCATTTGTTAAAAAACCCTTGTAAAAGCTAAACTTTTAGTTGGAGGCATTTGTACGTGAAGAAAAACTAATCAGGATATTTGGCTAGAGGACTAAAATTCCCTGCTAAAAGCTCGGTCTTGTGGTTAGGCTATTAAATGATTAAGATCTCGAAGAAAAGATTAAGCATTTGATCTGGCTATTAAGGGGTAAAATCCTCGAAGGAAAGCCCGATCACTTATTAAAGATTAACTAAAACACTGATTTGAAAGAAGGCCTAATACCCATAGCAGCCCACGAAGAATCCATCAAATCCCCAAGGAAAGCTGGACCAACTAGTTAGGCCATTGAAGAATAAATTTGAAAAAGGCTAGGTCGGTGTGTCGGGCCTCAACGAACATTATTGAGCTCCAAAAAGCTTGATCATAAGTTAGGCTATGAGCGTGAATTGTGTTTGAAGTAGTTATTATTAATAGATAAGATGTTTATGAAAAACATATGCGCTTGATTTAGTCGTTAAGATTTAAAATCAACTGCTGAAGTGAGGTCTGATTTTCTTTAGACTAATCGTTAACAGTTAGATTTCATTGTTAAATAGTGATCACAATTTTATTCAAAACCAACTAGTCATAAACAATTTTATTGAATAATTTGATTAAGTATTTAAACTAGAGAGACCGAAGAATAAATCCTAATCAGTACATTAATACTTGTATAAATGAAAAATGATTAGGAATGCGATTCTAATCAAAATTCCACAAAAAATTCAGATCAAGAATTAGATCCTATTGAGCAAAACAAAAATAAAGGCAAATTCAAGATAGAAACATGAGAACTGAACAAGAAATGAAATTCTATTGAAAAATTTTTAAATACAAAGAGTTTCTCAAGGCCTGGGAGAGTCAGTTACATTATTTTCAGAACCTACACCTATAGTTGTTTCATTCGAAGTTTTTGTTGACTGGTTTTCTCTTTGAGGTACCTCTTGAGCCCTGGTGTGGATAGCATCTAGGGTGCACCAGGGGTTCTGCATTGAGCTCTAGCGGGGTTTTATCTTGAATTTCACCCTTAACAGGGGGCTGGTCACAGGAAGAAGGAGCAGGAGGATCGCAACCGACTTGGCTAAAAAGCTATCCCAAATCATGATTAGGGTAGTGGCTTTGGAAAATTTTGCATGTGGTATCCAAACCAAACTCAACCCCTTCATCATATTTCTCTTCAGCTTTATTTTTCAGCTCTTTAATTTTGGCCTCAGCCTTTTCAAGACTCGCTGAGCTAGTGTAGTTGATCCCCTCGGATTTCTTTAATTTAGCTTTGAAAGAGTCAATGGTTTTCTACTATTTTAATACCATGTCTGTAGAAGACGGGTTTTTGGCTTCCAAGCATCCCATCTTATCCTCAAAGACTGTGATCTTTTATTCGATTCTGAGCTTAGGATTTTGTGGAGGCAATCCGAGTCTCTAACTCGTCCTTTTCTGCCAGCTATACTGATTTATCCTCCTCCCGCTGGGTCTTCAAGTTGTCTTTCTGCTTTTGAAGCTTCTTTAAAGCATCAGTTTGAGTAGCATTCCCCTGAGCCTGCTTCTTTACTTGCTCTTGATTCAAGCTCATTGCATGTCCACACTAATAATCAATAGACAAAGAGCTGATATTTTATATACTTAAAAAAGGAAAAAGAGAAATTAAGGCTAAGAAGTGTACCATAAGAAGATCACCCTCCTCGGTCTCTTAGTCCTGTAAAGAGGATTTTCATCTTTTTCCTCCTTTTTGTCAATGTTGATGGAGTACTGCACCAATTTCTTTCCTTTGGGATCATTTTTCTTTGCTGGTAGAGGAGAAGGAAGCCTTGGAACATTTGGTGATCCTTGGCAAACCACCAATACTGGGCCCATTTATTTGAATAACCCGACTAGGAAGCTTCTTTTCAATCATAGTAGAGGCTTTCGAAGATTCTATTTTTTGAATGCTTTTATTTAGCACTCCTCCTTGTATATTGCCGATTCTTTTATTCTCTCTTGCTTATATCTGGGACTGACCATTTCTGTAGAAGCAATGGAGTGAGTAAAAATCTCAATCAGAACATAAATCATTAAGATAGGAAATACTTACTTCTATTACCTTCGGCTTGATTGAGAAGAGTCCAAGAAAATGCCATAGACACTAATCTGGAATCAACTAGATTAGAATCTGAAAGCAAATCTTTTTAATCAGCAATCAAGTCTCTACTTGCCTCAATAAAGCCACTGTAGAAGTCTGGTCTGTCTCTCCAGACGTCAGCATTACAAGAAAAATACAGGTCAGACTGGTGTTGTGCATATAATTCAACAAAGATTATGAATATGTTACCTGCAATTAGCAAAAAATAGGGAATAAATCTTTCATTATCCTTGTCCCATTCCCCACCAACCTAAAATCATTTGTGCTTCTAGTTTTTATTATTGGAATGGTTACCCTCTATAGGATTAACAGTTTCTGCTCATCTTTAAAGGTAATACCACCCAGGGGTTTTGGCCAAATTTCTTTTTAAATTGTACATGTACACAATTTATTCCAGTGTTGCAAGGACATAGAAATATTTCACCCAGAGCACGTAAAGCTGCTATTCACAATTAATTGATAGGGAGTTTGAAGTTTTTAAGAATTTGGACAAAATAAGGTTGAATAGGTAAACGGACCCTGAGCAGGAACAACTTTTCATTGAAAGCAATCTCACCATGGGGAGGATTACTTGGGACCTCCCTAGGTCCAGGAATTCTAGGTATATGTCTAAGGTAATTTGGTAAAGTTTCCTATATACTTCTAGCTTCAATTGATTTACAATATAGGTAAAGTAATTAGCCTCAAATGTATATTCATCAGAAAGCAGATGCACACTAGCAATTGCCTGCTCAGTGGTTCTTGACATGTTGATTCCCCTCATAATAGTTGGGTTGACTCTCTTTAATCCGGCCCTAGAATTTTTCCTGGTGATTCCATGTATCCTAGAACAATAGAAACAGGATTACCCTCGAGGCTAAAGAAGATCATCATCAAACCCAAAAAAAAAAACTTAGTAAACTCTCAGATGCCCTGATTCTACCAAATCCACAAAACCTGAAACTTTAAACACAGATACTACCATTAAACAACACATTCCTACTACCACCGTACAAAAATAAATCTAAACATAGTTTTGAACCTACAAAATCCCCCCAAATCCTATTTTTACAGGCACCTGAACCCATATTTACAAACAATACAAGAACACAGTAACTAAAACACAGAAATTCCTACCTAACAGATGATGTTGCTACAAATATTAAAAATATAGGGAAGACCACTTACTTGTTTTGGAAAAGTTGAAAAATCTTCGAAGAAGTTTGGAGATTTCCGATTTGCAGATGTCGAGTTTTTAAGTGCAACTTAAATTTTTAGGTGCGGAAAAGTTAGTTTTTTGTTTGAAATTTTTTTTTTAATATAATAATTAAAATAAATTATTTGTTTATTAAAATTAGTATAAAAAATATTTGATTTAATTAAAATAAAATATTTTAAAAAATTAATAAATAAATATTATTTATATATTTAATGAGAAAAGAAGGAATTTTTTTTTATATTTTTAATATAAAAAATTTTTATAAATTTTTTTACTTTTATTTATTTAATATAATTTTTAATAAAAAAATTATGCCAATGAAACACTTAATTGAATAAAATTTTAATATTAAACTTTTCACAAAAAGTTAAAAACCGAAAAAAAGCAAAGGGGTTTTATTATTATTAAGACGAGGGTTAGAAACCAAAAAATGGGCACATTAAATCGCCAGCTGTTGGATTTAAGAATTCAAAATTGACCATGTCATCAAAATTAATGATGAGATCTTCAAGAGTGAAGTGTAGTTTTAAAAAATGAACCAATGAAAAATTGACACGTAATCATAATTACGCAAAGCAAAGCAGTCATTTATAGATTGCGTGCATGTATAAAACAATCAGCTACTTAACGGATGTGTATGAATTTATGACTATTGTAGCTGACTGTGGATTCCATGACCGATGGAATGTGAAGAGTCTAAAAAAATAAGAGAAAGCTTGTTGAAGAAGAAATCTTTAGATCGGGACATATACTAAGTTTTCAATAAATTTATCTTTTTATCAAAAGTTTAGAAGAATGATGGGGAGAAAATTAAGCATTTTATATTGATCGTATTATTAATATCTTGAATCCTCAATCAATCCACTAATTACAAGAATAAGAATCGAAGTTATTCTAATGCTTATCCTAATTCTCTAAAATTAGGATACCAGTCTACGATTAACATTCTAATCTCTCAATTAGAAAATCGATTCATGATAATGATTAAAGTTATCAAAGGCATATTTTATTTGAAATTAAGATTATAAGACTAATATATAAAAGACAAATCTTATAATTTATTTATCCTAAGAGTGTGATTAAAATTCTAAGTTTAATTACGATCGAGAATAATTTATTTTATATTGAAAGTAATTTAAATACCAATCCTGTGAACAATCACTCAAATACAAAGTTAATACTAGAAATAAGTAGAGAAAATTATGGGATAAGTGAAAATCTCAAGGGTTATGTGATAGATTTCAATAATTCAGAGGGTTATGTATTTTGATATGCAATATTTCTTAAAATTAAGTGATAAATATTTTACATGTTGATTATGTGTAAATCTTACGATTATATATAAACTCAAGAATAATCAATCATTAATTCATCTCCCCATCATCATACATAGCAACATATGAGAAAAAAGTGATACAAATCTACTCGGCTTTAAAACCTATAAATGAATGAGATGATCGGGTAAAAAGGAATTGAATCTTTATTATTTTAAGTTTAGTTATTGTTAAAATATTCTTTTACTTTCTCTCCCAAAATGCATAGATGACTTTGAGTGTGAGATGGTTATTGTCAGACAGTCAATACCTTTGATCGTTCTTTCTTTTAGTAGATTTGAATTCGACGATTAAGTATAGACGACAAATCTGTGTAGTGTTTGAACTCGTTGAGATTTCAGGCATCAACAACCAACTTTTACTGAAATCCACTTGTATTTTAACTAATATTTAATATTTTAATTTTCATCACACAACAATAGTTATGGAGCAAAATCCATCAGTAAATGTGTGACCATATCTCCTCCATACTAAACATACTTATATGATATTTTGTCATAAGTGATAGTACATAAAAGTGTATGTGTATTAAGATTTAAATTTATCATTTTACACTTAAAGTATGATTAACTTTCTCCATTTATGCATATTTCTAGTTTTTGATATAAAATATACTTTGTTTGTAATTTCAGTTAATTTCGGTCTCTGT
>JAVXUL010000010.1:9605861-9628624 GCA_035590515.1 Trichilia minutiflora | reverse complement strand
GTCCCCCTCATTGTATTTTTTGAATTAATTAATAAAATTTATACCGTCGGAGGTATTTTTTATATTATTTTTAAAAAATTTAAATATTTTTTTAACATAATATATATATATATATATATAAATTAACTAATTTAGATTAAAATAATATAAATTAACTAAGTTAAAAATTAAGTTAGATTAAAATAATTAAATAAGTTTAATAAAATTTAAATAAATTATTTGTGTTAATTAATAGATTATAAACATAATTATATATGTATATGAATAATAAATTAGTTGACTGATATATGATAATATATCTAATTGATTACCACAAATATTAAATTAATATGTTATCAAAAATAAAATAACATTATATATATCTATACCAAATTAATATTTATATTTTAATAAAAATAAATAATATTAATAAAGATTATAGCAAATAAAATTTTAGATTTTAATTTTCAAGTTAATATTACTAAATAAAATATTAATTAATTATTTTTATAAATAAAAAATTATTAAAACCGGAACCGAACTGGAACCGGAACCGGCCCGGCCCGGAACCGGAACCGAAATCGTTACTGTTCACATCCGATTCCGGTCCGGTTCCATATATCTCGAACCGCTGAACCGGAACGGAACGGACCGTTTTGCCTCCCGGTTCGGGCCGGTTCCATTAAATTGGAACCGACAAACCGGCCCGAACCCGTCGGTTCAGGCCCGTTAGACACCTTTACTAGTCGGGAGTTTTAGGGGAGAGTTTACGTGCTCTTAATGCACGTTTTGATATGTGTTCTGTATAGGTCCCTGTACATGTGAAAAGTAGGGGACGAAGGAAACTCTGAATTTAATAACCTAATATCTGTATACATTTCTCTGGATGCTTATCTGATAAACCCGATACTCTGAAATTTGTTTTTGATATTATAAAAAGCATGCAATTGATGTCTTGTTATTTGTTTTATACCTGAAAATGGATTTCTTTACGGATATGTTTGGAACCTGAAATCTATTTTACTTATAGTGTATTGTTTTATCACTATTTTCAGTATCCACTCACTAAGTTTTTCCAAAAACTCATTCCACCACAACTTCCAGTTTTGTAAGACTCAGTCCTAGGTGAGGATTATTTGAGACTTTCGTGAAGAGCATTGGAAATCCAGATCTTCATACAGTCATCTAAGTTATGTTTTACATGAGTCCATATGTTTTGTATTTCGAGCCTAACGTCCAAGTAATGTATATTCACTGGATGTATGGCTTTTGTTCATCTTTATATATATTTTTATACGTATAATGGTGTTGATGGGCATAAAGCCTTTAGTATCTGATTGTGAGTTTCAGTTATTACTTGTATTATTTATCTAACAGGTTATTGGTCAAGTCTGTCTAAGGCTTATAGGGATGGGATATTCTTGCCTCCATGCTGTCACGATCCCAATTATCGGAGTGTCTCAATCTCTAAGTAAAAAATACTAGGTTTATAAATACAAATTTATTTAACCAATAATAGTACCCAAATATAAAATTTTCAAAATAATAAAAATACCCTTCTATGGTGAATTGATAAAATGCAGGGCATTACAACTAAATATATTTATTTATTTATAAATGATGAATAAATATATTTATTAATATTCTTAATTCAATAAACTTTTTTAATTATTGTCAATTTTATAATTATAATTATTCAATATTTTCCATACTTATTGAAAATAATTAAAAAATATATACATCTAAAAATAATATATGATAGTGTACCTCAATATTTTTGAAGTTTTTATAGGAAAATTGGATAATTTAATTTAACTTTAAAATAAATATAAATTTAATTTTAATATGCAAGAATTCGCATATTTAATAATTTAATATCAAGCGTAATTTAACTTAATTTATTTACTTAAAATTTTAATATAACATAATTGTTTAACAATAATTCTTTATTACTTATCAGTTTAAATGAAATTTAAATTATTCTTTAAACTTTAATATTAAAGAATCACATATTTAATGATTTATTATTAAAATTAAAAAAAATTTAAATATTTTTATAATAAAAAATAACAAAGATAAATACCAAAACAGTCTTGTAAAAATACTTCCAATCACATGAATATAACTTAAATTTTGAAGATATAATGAGTTCAAGTTCAACAACTACATAATTAAGCTAATAGGAGGGTTAATAAATTCTTTCGACCAAATATACCCTAACATTATAGACAATATTAAATATAAATAGAATTGATATGAAATAATTCGTTTAATTAATTATATTTTTAATAAATAAATAAATTTAAATACAAATACAATTCATTAGCAAACGATTGATATAAATATAATTTATTTATTAAACATGTCAATTATTTTTAAATAATTATGAGATTTAACTATATTACATTAACTTATTATTGCCAAGCAACATTAACCGTTTGATTATGAGATAAATTTTAAGATTTGTGCAAAATTTAAACTTATTACATAAAAATTGTAACACAAAATATGAAAATTGAAATGTATAATATAAAAATTTTAATTGAAAATTTAAAAACTATAATATAAAAATTAAAATATGTAAGGTAATTAATAAAATTAAGACAATTATCATGATAAGTAAACGTACCGTAATCAATCTTATAATCTTGTCATTTTAACAGATACTACACTACATTGTCCCATTATTGATCTGAGAGTTGTAATCCTGTATTCTATAACTTTCCATATTGATATTATTGTTTTCATTTTAAAATTGTTTGTCACTAAATTCTGTTGACGGTGTTTTAAATGTTTGTAGATTTAATCGATCTTGTAAATATTTTTCATTTTCTATACCATTTCACAAACTCGTCTTAATATATTTGACATGTTATTATCCTATAGTTTTCATGTTAATTGTTAATTATTTTATAACATCATTTAACCATTATTAATTTTAACCACCTCATACTCAATACTCATCAACATCTATTGATTTCAATAGTCGTGTATTAAAAATTATAATACCCTCAACCCCAACATACCTAAGAATCTCAATCCTTCAAAATTTTCAACACATCCATCATAAAATTCAATGATTTAGAGCTCTATGACTATCAATGCTTATTATTAAATATTATCCATTAATACCAAACATATTCTAAGACATGCTTTTTATATAGGAAGTAATTAAAATATTGTATAATAGAAAGGAAATACAAAGAAAATAAAAAGTAGTATGGCAATAGCAAATGCACTCAATTGCCAAGGACAAAGAAGACCATGGTTAAAAAATAGCAGAATCATAAGGGAGAAGGACCTTTTTACTGGGGTTGTGGGCGTGTCTGGACTATGTAGATATCTTTGCCAACCAAGCATCCTTCCACATCCTGAGGGCAGCCAAATTTCCTTTCGAGAAAGAAACCAATGGAACAGAGACGTTGACCAAGCTGGGAACGGAAAATGGGATCGATTGTTAAAGGTTTCTCGCTATAATCTACAGTCAAACGAATCACTTCTCCATCAGCAGGACCTGCACTGGATACAAGCAGTTCTTCACTGAAATTGGCAAATGCAAGTGACCGGACAACACCATTGAACTTCCCAGCAGAGAGACGCCAGGGAGTGCCTCGAGTACCAGAAGCCAGGGTTTCGCCAAGACCAGGGGCAATTTCAGCTTCTATAGAGTTATGGTCACTGTCTGCTGGGCTCACAGTATGGAGCACAAATGAGAGATCAGGGGAAAGCATTTCTTGCACAAGAACTGCCATGGTAGCATCCTTTTGGGAGACACCAGCAGCTCGGCGGCTTAAAACTGCTCGGCGAGTGTAAAGAGAAGCCCACACTCGGGCAACAGCATTTGCAAAAACTGTTGGATTTGGAGGGCTAACATTAGGAATTGATTCATAAAGTCCAGCAGCTGACATTCCAGCCAAGTCCTCAACATTAGCACTTGAACGAACAATCAAACGCGCATTTCTTGGAAATACTCTCTCTATGCCTTCAATGATGTCTTTCGGAGGCAGTAGAGAAGATATCATTTCCTGAAGTTGATAGCATAGCTTGTCAAGTTCACCGCCCTCCATTCTTCCTGTTTCTATTTGTTCTACCATAGAAATGAAAGCATCCAAGGAGTTGCTTTGCTTCAGTGCCAATTCCATGGAACCAAAAGGTATAACTACTCCTGCGGGGACGCAAAATGAAGCTGGTACGCCTTGATCACTGTAAACTGCCATCATTAAAACAACATCCATAAGAAATCAAATTACATCCTATTTCCCTACAGTTATGCTCTAATGTACAGCTAGGTGTTAGTCACATGTCCAATATAAGAAATGAGGGCATTGTAAAATCTGGAAGCAATCGCTATACTTTATAAATGACGGATCTACAGTTTATTTCCATACAACACATTTCCAAATTTCCAAATTTTGAGATGGCTGATATTTGAATGGCTCCGATTGTAGGTGAAAAGAAAAAGACAAAAAAATAACTAATAGTCCATCAGTCATATAACTCATGTTCACGAAACATAATTAAGCCTATGAATAGGTTCTAATAGGAAAAATGATAATATTCAAAGAAGAAAAACACAGCCACGAGAGCATTTCGATCAACAAATATGAGCTCCCTCTTAAAATAGTTGGATCAAAAAATCGTTAAAATTGACAAAAGCAAGGAATGGAATTAAAAAAACAATGTTGACCTCATGAAGAACACCACAGAAGCAATATTACAAGATGGACATCTCTAATAATGCAACACTAAAATTTTATTGATCAAATTATTCTATCACATCAAAGTTTGGGAATAACTTAAGACAAGAGAATTAGTATCATGCAAAACAACCCCTAGCCATTTATACCTATTAATTAGTGTTAGAACCTAAAACATTATTGTTAGGCCTTTACCTATTAGATTAAGCTTTTAGGTTAAAAAGTAACTTAGCATTGTATCAAACTCAGTTCAAGAAATTGATCTTGTTTGACACCATCATGTTAATTAAATTATAATAAATTGTGTCTGTTATATTTGTAATTACGATTGTGGTTGATCCATATGTCTTAAGTGTGTTAGAGCTCAAAATATCAGTTAAAACTTTTGAGTCAAATGGTAACTTAACGATTTGGTTATTTGATATGCAAATAATATAAACCTTGACTGAATTGAAGACTTGGAATGATGATAAATAAGAGGCAATAGCGAACAGATTAACAGATGGTACAAGTTGATAAATGGGATGCTCGGGCTGAACAAATATCTTATAAAGATATAATATTTTCTATATGAAACAAAAAACATAAAAATTAATTACCCTTATCAGAAAGCGCTGATAAAGAGGCTAAACAACCACAAGCAGCAGCTTTTGCACCTGAAGTTGTTGCATTTGCATCTGCAAGTAGTACAACTCCAGCGGAAACACCCTAGGAGCAAATAAAACCCCTCATCAGCCTTGGATATTCAGTAATGCCCATAACCATAAGAAGACAGGAAAAATAGAATTGAAGAGAGCAGAAATAAATGAACAACAAAATCGTGCCTGACTTGACAAAGGGGCATTCAGAGCAGACACGGATGTCACATTAACTCCAGGAGCTTCAACAGTGGTTGAACCACTACCAGAGAGATTTTTTATAACAAAATTGCTATCTTTTTCATGTAATGAAGCTAGATTTAGGTTCACAGCTGTTGGCGATGCTTCCAATCTGCAAAGGTTTATATAAGCATTAAACCATCAAAGCAGTTGGTGAAGTGAGGCACAATCTCTTAACGAAAAAATAAAACTGATACACAATCATTAGTGACAAATAACTTCCAAAGGAACAGCAACTAGAAGGTGACAAACTAAATTTAACATGTCAGAAAAAGTACAGACATAATAACCTCACATATTTTCCGGCAAGCCCCTGTATATTAGCAACTTTTTCATCATCATCACAAGTCACAAAGACAACTTTCTCCTGCAACAAATAAATAATTTAAATGCAGTTCATTTTAGACTTCTTTATTGCAACCTTATGTTCTTGTTTCAAATTCAGAGAATGAATTTGTCTAAAAAATATAGAAAGATGGAACTTGCCTGCCGGGCCCTAACACCAAGGTGAGATAAGTGAGGCAGCTCCTGCAGCAGTATCACTCCCAGTATGTTACTCCCAGCAGCTGTCACCTGCCAATCATGTTATTTGCTAAAATTCACATGCACTTCTATGGTGCTATATATGTAAGGTCTAATGTTATAAATTGTTAAAATTTAGAAGCGATTATTAGATTTTCAGAACCTCTTCATCTCCATCCGCTTTGTTGACAAGAAGAATAATAGGTTCTTCTATAGATGATTTAAGAGATCCAGGAATAATTCTCTCGACCTGAAGACATGGTAGAACCAAAAAGAAGAAAATGGTCACGGTAATATATTTTATCCATTTGAGAAAATCAAGCATCCATGATAGAAATGGCCCCAATTACCCAGCATTCACACTCTTACGAAAGCAATTTTTGCCATCTTTTTCTTTCTTTTCATTAACTAGGAAAATTAAGGCAAGCAACCAAAGAAAAAAACTTTCAAAGAGACAATAAAATATCAATATCTGATGCCGTAGGACAAAAAATTGTTGCAGGATACCACCCCAAGCCTACCCCATTTATCACTTTAAAAGAGGGGTCAAGGAATCACTGCTGGGGAAGGCATTCTCCATCCCCATCCTTTCCCTGGAAACATTAAGAATCATCAGTTGTATACGAGAAAAAAGGACCCGAACAGATGATGGTGATTCCCATCATTAACAATGCTAGCTCCACAATAAGAGGTGATTCCAAAGAGCTCTCCCATAAATCCCCCACCCTTAAAAAAAAAAAACTCAAATGCCAATTTTTTTTTTTAAATGCTAGAAGAAATAAGCAAAACCCCTCTACAATCCACTATGAGGTTGAACTCCAAATCTATTGTACCACCCAAAAGATTTTACCAATTGAACCAACTAACACACATTCATGAACCTTGATATATTACCTCGTATCTCATAAATTGGCAAAGTGTTTGTATCTCTAACACCACCGAATACACAAATTATGTTGTTCTTTGTAAAAAAATAAACTTGAGGACCTAGATGTTATTATTCGATTGATTGATTTATCATGATATTGCCTATTTGTTAGTGTATTGAGTAAATTCAAGCATGTATCACACAGAAGGCACTTGGGACTAGTATCCGGTTACTTAAATCAACAACAAATCATGGGTGCATTTTATGATTTTTCAATGTTCTCAAATACAAACCATTCCAGTTTATACAATTCCAATTGAAGACTGACATTATCAGCATAACAAAGTCTATCCATAGTAATTCCCTTAACAAAATCATTGTTCATATATCTACGCTGCAAAAAATCTCCATGGTTCCAAATCTTCCTACACATATAAATAAGTGCTTAAAACTCTGGCTTGGTTCCACTAATTCCCTTGAATTGTTTGTAAAATATAATGTGACAATAATCAAATTAACCACTTGAACTATAGTAATTTAAGGTACCTGAACTAACTCTCCAAGAGCAACTCCTGGAACAAGAACGTCCCAACCCTGAGAACCAAGTGTGATTCTAGCAGCTTTCAAGAGAAGGGTGCAAAGCTTTGAAACCTGAAAAATTATCCTACAAATGAAATTGTCATTAAAAAGTTAGACATCAACATTTAACATGGAATCAAAAGCCTAAAAACATATTAGAATATTTCAAAGTAATTTAATTTAGCCCTGTAATAACATAACATTGAAAACCTTTAAAAAAACAGCATACCCAGCACGAATCTCGGCTTCAGTGTATGTCCTTACGTTATTCTCAGGAATTCCAAGAGCCTTTCCTAGAATCTGGAGCCAGCAAATCATTTTGTCAAAATTTCAAGTTATTTTTGTAACAATTTATAGGATTCCACCACTATTTCATGGTTAGACACAAAACAACAAAAATTATTATAGCAGACATCACTAGAAAATAATTTATCCACATTCTTACTGTCAATCACCTTTCAGGTTTCTCAATTTAGTATATCGAACTGTGATGTAAAACGGGTAGTGTGCCTTAGGACAGTAAAAGTATAAAAGCATCTGACTTAATAATCATTTAATAACTTCTCAGACTTGTACAGGACATTCATTGCTCAGCACATTGAACCATGGATTTCAAAAGAAAAGGAAAACGAACTCATTATACCTGCACTCTTAGGGGAAATATTTGAAGAAGTGCTTCCGAATATTCCTCTGTTAGCCTTCTTGCTCTGTCCAGAGTAGCTTTAAGCCTCAACGCCCAGATCATCTTGCCATCTTCACCACCTTTATAAAAAGAAAGAAATATTGAAAAGAGAGATACACTCATGCATGCATTGTTATCTCACCAAATCTTTAGAAGTTTGAACTACTACAAAAATTATCAATAGTGTACCTTCCTTTTCGAAGAGACCTTTCTCTTGCCAAGCAAGGAGTTCATTTCCAATGGCAGCACATTCTTCTGGCTTCCAACCAGATAAGCCTAGCTGGCGAACACCCACAATCAGAACACCAAGTGGGTCATTCCAAGAGCTTACATTTTTTGATTCCACATTTTTAGCAAGGTAACCAGCCCCTCCCTCATTTTCAAGTTCATTGAGGAATCTACAAGTCAACAATGACAGCAATACTTCAAATCCCTAATATAAAATACCCAAAAAAGGGTGGTTGGGGGGTTATGGTGGTCATTTCATTAATGATAGACTCGATATATCAATTTGAAAGTCAATTACATTGTTTTGACAGGATTTTATCCACAATTAGGGCATCATTTGACAGCTGAATTCATTTGACAAGCATGAATTTAATCACTTTTCACAATTAGGTTCCTATTTGTAAGTTTGCCGCTAAACTGTAATATACAACCAGTTTACATATCGAACGTATTTAATTGCACTCAACAAAATAATATGAAAAAGTTTTTTACACAAAATATATATGTTTGACAATTTAGCAATATCCAGCATTATTCTTCAGAAAAATTCTTGTACTTATTTTGTCCTAAATCATCAAGTTAATGTCATACAGGCTCTCCAAGCCTTTAAAAGAAAAAGGAAGTCTAAAAAACGAGGAATTCTAGAATTCTGTTCTGAATTTGATGTCAGACTTATCACTAGTTACCAATAGCCTACCATAGCAGCTATTTAATCCTGTTTCATGTTTTCTTTGAATTGGACATACGACAGTTCGGTTTTAATTTGTTTTCTTCGATTAATGAAGTTAACTGTGCTAGAAGCAACCCATAAGTCCAACTTGGGTTTCAGTTGTCCTATGGAGTCAATCGATTGATTTGTAATGCTTCCAGTTCCAATAAGGATCAACTTTACAGAATTTTTGGTAAATTTGAAACTCTCCTTATATAACCATGGGATGCAACCTTTGCCAACACGCAGCGGACCTTAGGAACACCAACAAGGGAAATCTAGGTACAAAAATTCTTTTCGTTACAATTTTAGGTAGTTATAACCTTGATGTCCCGCCAAAATTTTGTAATCAAAATTAAATCTTTCTCAGCCTTAACCAAGTTATAAACCTAAATTCTGCCTAACCTTTGGTATCTAATAAGAGTTTGAGAGGGTCGATAATAATAACAAAAGTTGCCCCAAGAACAAAGGGATTTTATTGTATCTTTGAATGAAAAAACATACCCAAGAACAAAAGGGATTTTATGGTATCTTTGAATTGAAAACAAAGTGCTGACAGGCATGTTATTAAATGTGCACTCAAAAACTCCATACATATCTCATACGAAATATTATTTATCTCTTTTAAAGCAAATTCCATTTCTTATGGTCCTCGCATCACAATACTCTTCCCTTTCTCCAAGCAAAAACAAGGGCGTAAAGACTCAAGACTCAAGATAGAGATTTTAGCAGAACTCTGGCTATATCATTTTGCCAAGACGGCAAAAGCAGCTACAGGAATATTTAAGAAGTGATCACTTAAAGCTTCCAGAATTTACAATAAATTTTTGATTCCAAAAGTAACATGCATATTCTTGTGTACCAAACTGCAGCATAGTACTCTCTTCAAGCATCACCTATCTTTGGGAACATTTATTTTGCTAAAAGATTCTATTATTGGCATGAAATGAGCCTTTGATACTGTTTGAGAATACATATAACACAATCTCAAAATGATCAGTCATTATATAAGTGCATGTACATCATAAGTGGATAGATAACTCTACAAATAGGAAATCATAGTACATATGTACAGCCATGGACATAACAAGGTAATTATATTAAATTGCATTGGATTAATTCTTTTTGTATTAGAGAATAGCATAGTATCTACAAGAAGTTTTTTAAGTGACCTTTGACAATACAAGAAAAATTTATTAATAAGGAACAGATATATGAAATCATAGGGTTTCACTGTGTCACAAAGTGAATTGAAGAAGTTTTGATCCATATGGAAAAAAAATGTTGAAGCCCAAGAAATGAAATGGAAACTAACAATACATTCTTTCCTTTTAAGTGTTTATGAAGAAATGATGATCAAAAGAATACATAACAGAGGGGCTACAAATCATAGGGTTGTTATTTTGTAGTTGGTGTGTGGGGTGGGGGGGTGTTGAAGAGTGGGGTTTTGGAAGTGGTCAATGGTCATGCGAGACGGAGAATGGTCAGCTTATACAGTTCCTTTTGTTGGATTAGGTTGGGTTACAGAGCAACCAAACCCACTTATGACTCTGTCCTTGCATAAGTAGACAAGCAAAACTAATGTATACTGAATAAAAGCCAATGACTAAACAGTCCAACCCCATAAGAGGGATGAGAATGAGATCACTGAGTCCATCCCTATTGCATGCACACTTTGTCGAGACCCAAAACAAAAAAAATAAAAAAAAAAAAGGTTTTGCACGCAAGGGAATCACAGGATAAGTTTTCTATGTACAAGAAAACCACATAATGGGTTGATAAAGAAATACAAAGAATCATTTGAAAATAGAAAAGTTTTGCTCTATTTTGTAAAGCCAATTGTAAGAATTGTTTTCATTTTTGATGGCACAAAATGCAAAGTTGATCTATAAAGATATGTTCAAATGATAGCATATACCCGTAAGCGTTCCACTATCTAAAGCATTATTAACTTTGAAATTTGTTACCATATGTAGTTAACATAAAGAGTTCAGTTACAATAATAAATTGTCACAAAGATGTCTGGAGAATGGTAGATACCTGCTTAAAAGAACAAAAGAATAGTCCTCAAGGCCTATCTCACAAAGACCCCACTGCACAACCCCCCACCCCACCCCAAAAAAAAAAAAAAAAAATTGAATTGTTAGCAGCAGAATCCATCAGGTTCCCAAGTTTATACTTTCTTTGATATGAAGCTCACGATGAAAAAAATAAAAAAGAAAATAAATATCAAAATTTGCAACTACAAAATAATCTCACCTTTTGTCGCATGGCTATTGCAGCATCAGGAGCGTCATTCCTAAGGCCACTTTCAAGCCCCTTTACAATAATTTCTTGCAGAGCATTCAAAGATCGCATAGTTTTAATTAACTCCAAGATATTGCTTGATTCTTCTAAGCTGTCCAGACTCTGAAGACAAATATACAATGCTTCTTATCATTTGATGCATAATTTCAAAATGGAGGGGTGTTGGATTGAAGTTGATCAGAAATATCTTTAAGCACCACAAAGTACCGTACAGAGGAACAAAAATACTCCTACATGAAATCACAAATGAAATAGATCCAATGTACATAAACATTTGGTAAACATATTAGCCAACCAACCAGAGTGATAAACCAGTAAAATGTTTACTTTTGCCAAAGTTGCTACCTTTTTGAAACATTAATATACAATCATCATGTGGCAAGAAACCAAAGTTTTAGTGGCTGTGCCGCAACAACCCAAGCGATAATAGAACAATAATGAATTGGCTGGTTAAGGAAATCCAGTTCTGAGAAAGAAACGATAAAGTGTGGAAGAACACTAATTTTTATCCTTGATTGATGCTCCCTAAAATTAGAAATCTTATTAATATTTGATTCCTAAAATTTAGGGACTAGGGTGGTAGAAAATCAGGAATTTCTCCTAATATATAGTTGCCTTTTCTATGTAATTGCTATTTTTTCTCTTTAAAATTGTATATAAATAATCCATCAGTGGCTCTTGTAAATCGTCAAAAAATATACAATTCTCTCACTTTTTCCCATATGGTATCAGAGCATTAAGCTTTTCTCTAGGATTTTTTTTTCTGGCATTCATTGCATGAAGCTCCCTCGGCCCACATTGCCAAATCCCAAATATTTCATCAACTTCATCGTCAATCATCTTCATTGCAGCCTTTATAGCTGATTCTCAAAAAAAATGTCTAAAATTACCTCTTCTACTCCATTTAAATAATGGGAGGAATAACAGGTTCAACACTCTACAAGCAAATTACAAAATAATCAAACAGCCTATCAACTCAACAACAAAAACTATCTTAAATGGTCTCAATTGGTTCAGACTTTTTTTTGAAAGGAAAAGGAAAATTAAGCTATTTATTAGGGACTGAATCTAAGAAAAGTGAGGCAAGTTTTGAATCATGAGATGAGGAAAATTCTATGATCATGTCCTAGTTGTGGAATTCCATAACATCCAAAATCAGCAACACATGTATGTTCCTACCAACGACAACGGCAATCTGGGATGAACTAAATCAAAAATATTCTAAAGTCTATGACGCAGCGTTGATATACAAAATAAAGACCAAGACAATAGCCACGCACCAAAGAAGTAAAATTGTGACTGAATAAGCTAATCTTCTTCAAAACAAGTGGCAAGACGCAGCGTTGATTGATTTCAAATGCAATGAATGTGCAGGAGTAATAAAAAATTTCATAGAAAGAGATCGGGTTTATGATTTTCTTACAGGTCTAAATTTCAAGTTCGATCAGATAAGAATTCAGATCCTAAGCAAGACGGAGGTACCGTCTCGTAAAGAGACAATTTCATTGACTCGAGCTCAATAGAGTCATAGAAAAAGACAATTTCATTGATTCAAGCTGAAGAGAGTCATAGAGGAGTTAATCCCCAACCAGTTGATGGCTTTGCACTTGCAACCTCTGGTAATAAACAATAGGGTTCCACTTTGAAACAGTCATCAAAAGTGGAGTATGGAAAGGCAGAAGTGTTAAAAGGGGCAAATCGAGATAATCTCTAATGTACTTACTATAAAAAGCCGAGGCATGCAAAAGATAACTGCTAAAAGTTACATGGAAAACCCCCTAGCCGTGAGTAGGGAAATAAAGAAGGTTAGCAGTAACGACAACAAGGTTAGACTCATATGACCTAACAACCAAACCAAGATTAGACACAAGAACATGGAGGGTTCAACAGTGAAGAAATAAAAAAGCTGAAAAATCTACTAGGAACTATTAAGAACCTTCCGCCAACATTTGTTTTTTAGCTCTTTCAGGTAAACCTTATTCTCTCTTGGATTAAATGTTTTTCATAAATTGTTTGAGAATTTATGACTTATAAACTCGTGAGCCACAAATCATATGACACATGCCTCAAATCAATTCAGCACTTACACCCAATGTCCAAATAATAGAAAAATCATTATTGTCGATGGAACCACAGCTCCAGTAGCTAGTGTAAGGAATGTCCATGTCACACCTAACCCTCTCCTTATAAATGTCTTCATGTTCCTAAATTATCCACCAATCTTGTGTCCATTCAAAAACCTATGATAAGAACCGGAAAGAAACAACCAAGAGAGGGAAATTAAAAAAAAAAATATACTGCTACTGGAAGTAGAGTGCAAGAATCTTAAACACAATACAACCAATAAAGTAGTCCTATTAGAGATAAGTCTCCAAGATAATATTTCAATTGATAACTCTCGATGCCTATTCAAAATAATTCCTGAGATATTTATAGTACATATCCAGGAAGATTATTTGCTACCAACATAACTAAATTCCTAAGATAAAGGAAAACTAGAGTTGAGATAAACTTGGAGATAAACTTGCAGAATTTTAAGGAAGTTGAAATTCTTCCTTTGGTGCAACTGATGGGCTGAGTAGACCCAGAAAATATGTCAATTGGAACTGGTCTTCAGCCATCTGCTCTCTATCACGTGCCTTCAACCTTTTCCTTGAGTAAGTTTTCAAGGGTGGAATTGTATCAGAAGGGCATTTATATCAGTGACTTCTTTGTATCTAATGATTAGTGCACACTTTAATTGAAACAATTCAACATCATTAGCTCAAGATAATATATGTCTATTAAACCCAGTCACTTCCCAGTTGACGAAGTTCGAGTTTAGACTTCTTTTGAGCTTATGTGGGTTCATCCCAATCTCAATACTTGAAAGTTGATACATGGGCCTGTGTACCACTCTTTATAACTATGTATCTAATGCGAGCGTGTGTCTCTCTCAGTATCTGTTTTCCCTTTTTTGTTTTTTCCCTTATTTTATCTACAGACACTAATATGAGTGTTTTGTTGTCATTGCTGTCACTGGAATTTTGGTTTTGATTTATTTTTGCAAATTTAGGATCGTAAGGAAATCGTTTATGAATGGACTGGAAAGTGTCGAAGTTGTCAAGGGTCAGGATATGTGAGCTATTATAGTAAAAGAAGGAAAGAGGTTATCTGCAAATGCATACCTTGCCTTGGAATTGGTATTTTTCTTTTTCTTTATCACTGAAATTTCGAAAACCGTGAGATTTCAATTTGGTAAATTAACGGAAGAAATACGAATAGCTTAGTTTTGTCAATGTTTAGCTTGGACTCACTTCCTATTTTGGCTTAACTATAAGGGTCATGATGGGTATGGTATTTTAAATGTTTTATTTTGTGCAAAGGAAATGCAACTTAAACACAGAGAAAATCTATTGAGCATATTTAGAGAATTTTTTGCCAAAATATTAAACATTAAGATTTCATCATTAGAATTTTCTTTCTGAGCACCTTTAGTTTACATTCTATAATTTGTTAATCAGTATTGAATGCCTCGAAGGCAACTTTTCTTCTATTTGATTAGAGAATACTAGATAGCATGCTAAACAGTTAATATCGATAAAACTTAAAAGAAAATGTCTAGGAAAATGGATACGCAAAAGTTTAGCATGATTAAAGTGCTAATAATATTATAGGCAAAGGTTTTTCCTCCATTGTTGTTGAGCATAGAAGGTCTATTATTATTTTTTTAACAATGTGCAAAAGAATGTTGGTTCTCTTTCTCATGCACTCTTATGATGATTTTAATTATGGACTTCTTTCTCCCTTATTAAGGACATTGTGATTTTGTGGCTTCTCTGTCTCATAATGGGAGATATTTTAATTTGACTTGGTTATCCACATCTGGAAGCAAAACTAATATAGTTAACTAGTTAAATTTTTTCACAAAGTCATCTTATTCTTGTGAGCAGCCCTTTCCATTTAATATTTAGATGCTTATTTTACCGTGTGTGGTATGCTTCCTTTAACATATGTGAAGAGATAATAACCTTTATTTTGCCATCGCTGATTCTAGCTTTTTTCATAGATTGACTTTGATGTAGAGATATGTGGCTTTTCCCTGAACTGTTTATAGACCTACCATAGTGGTCCTTAGCATGTTGAAGTACAGTGACTGCTAGTTTCCCTGTATTGCTTCTCATCTTCAATACGTAACCTCTTAATTAGCAAGCATCTGTGAATATGAACTGTTAATTGAACTTCTTCTGGATCAGTTAACCTCAACCCAGCATCTGTTGATCACCCATGCACTGCAACTACTGAGTACTGAATGGATTTCTCTTTGTTTTTCACCACATATATTTTGGTTTTCGTAGGCCATTCTTGGAGGTTCTGTTTTGAAGAGCTTCTCTTCTAGATGGTTAATTATTGATTGTTATTATTTATGGACTTGGCAGCCTAGCTCAACATTCTTGGCGCCAAATAACATGTAAATATCAAAAGTCCTCATTCAAATGAAGAAAGAAGGCATTATAAGAAACACTTTGATGTAGCACAAAATAGGAACAATAAAAAGGGGAGAGAGTTAAGAGAGAAAGGAGAGAAACAATAGAAGAAATAGGGGAAAAACATCATAATCTGTATTCAATAATCTCAGAGTCTACCTTTAGAACGGAAACTAAGCCCTATTGTAGTGGCCATAAACCTAAACAAAAGAGAAAGAAGTCACTTTCAATAAGGAAATAGAAATACTACTCTAACATGAACAAGGAAAATCAAATTGACTAAAATAAACAACCTGAATACAACTCTAACAAGAAAATAAAGTCTAATCCAACTAAATGAAAAATTAAAATAATGCTAAAACTAGGCTAGCTCATTCTACGTCACCCTGTACCAGATTGAAATTATTCATTTGAGTAGATAACATCATTGTCTTTAGAGCATTATGAGTCTGTTTCAGTGGCAGAAAATTCTATGTACTGTTTTCTTAGTTATATTTTTTGCTACCATTCGTTCAACAACCATATAGCAAATAATATTTGCTGACTTCAACTCGGTTAAATCTTTATACGGCCCTCACCCTGCATTTCTTTCTAATAATCACACAACAAAGGGGAAAAATGGATAGATGCTCAAGTTAAGCTTTTGTTACTTTAAATGAAATTAATTCATAGGAGTGTCTGAGAATCTAGAATCAAAATTAATTGAACTATGGTCGCTTTTCCCATTGAAAAATTTAGCGGTGTTAGTGTAGGGGTTAGGAACTTATAGAAAACCAGAAATAAAAAATGTAAGGTTAGATCCGTGTAAATTTTTTACTTTTAATAGGAACTCTGTTTATAGTTGACTTTCTGATTTGTTGTATGATAAATTGTCTATGGTGACTTTTGTGGTTGATATTATTCTTTTTCGATGTGATGGTGATTTTTTTGGATTGTTCATGGTTGTTTAATGTTGTCCAATATACTAACATTGATTTTTTACTTAGTAAGTATGAATATATTCATTAACTTTTTTCATCTCAAGTGGCATAAAAATGTTTGACAAGAATCTGCATGAGCTCTCTTTTAGTGTGTATGGTGAGAGAAATGTGAGCATATTAGACGATGTGGAGATTCTGTCAAAAATTGATCTTATCAAAACAACTTTACGTATAGTCTTTGTAAACTTAAGAATTAGATGGTTATTCTTTATTTGGATCTCTTCGGTTCTGATATCTGTTTTTTCTGCTTTTGTATCTAGTCTACGTATCTGAAGATTATCTAGAATGCTATTGTGCATTCTGGTTATTTCTTCCCTTTCACCTGGATGTGGACTTCAGACACTTGTAAATCAATTTGATGCTTCATTCTTCTTGATAACTAAATTTTATGAAAGCATATCTGTATTAACTATCAATCCGGAATATAAAATCTGTGTTTTTTTCCCTCTTGCTTCTTGAGGTTTAAAATTACATGTAGTTTACAGTTCATGTGGTCATCATTGCAGGATACGTGCAGAAGATAACAGCTCGCAAAGACATTAAAGTGATGGAGGATTTGGAGAATGGAAAACCACCTTGACCGAACATTTTTTAAACCCGAGAATATATATTTCTTGGTAATTGAAGACTTGTATTTTACCACTGATCAATATTCTTCTTGTAACCACCCATGGGTTGGTTTAAGTGGAATGGATTGTTCCTATGTTGTGTGGGTTAGGCACACAATCAGGGGTTGGATTCGTCTTGGCCCCCATGATTTAAGTGTAAGTCTTAGATGGTGGTATGTTTAGTTAGGCTTGTCTCGGAGATTAGTCTGAGAAAGCTGGCCTAGCTGGTATGGGTGGAATATCCCGAGTTATCAAAAAAATATATATATTCTTCTTGTACATTGCCTCTTTGTCTATAGACTGAGAAAGGCAACTTTCTTGAGGCAGAATTCGGATGACACAAGGAAGGAATAGATCGTAACTTTATCAAAGAATGTATTCTTATTCTAATGTTTTCTTTTGCAGTCATCTTTCTTCTTTATTTATCTTATCTGCTACTACAGAATATTTCATAGAATGGTTGCTTTCAACTATTTGGTTCAAGAATAAAAGGACGACTTGGCTCTATCCCTAGCTCTAGATTATAAAATCTTTCCTTCATGTATCCTAAGAAGCATATAGAGGAATTCATTTGATGATTGAACGTATTGTATTTCGACCATATCTGCCGAAACACCAGTAGACATGTCAAACATGAGCTTTCTTGATTTCCACTACAAGATCTCAAAAAGTAAGTTTTTGAGGAAGCCATCCCGGTTGTTCTCCTCCCAATACAGACAAAATTCTGGCTTGCTACCTATTTTCCACCCAAACAATATTGAGATGAAACAAGTTTTCGATAAATTTGATGCCAATAAAGATGGCAAGATATCTCAAATGGAGTACAAGGCTATATTGAGAGCCATACGCCAGGAAAATGAGATCCCTGAAGTACCAAAAATTTTTCGTGTGGTTGATCTGGATGGAGATGGGTTTATTGATTTCAGAGAGTTCATGGAAGTGCACAAGAAGGGAGGTGGTGTCAGAACTATGGACATACAGAATGCTTTTCGGACATTTGACACAAATGGCGATGGAAAGATAAGTGCAGAAGAGATTCTTGAGACGCTGAGGAGGCTTGGAGAGAGTTCCAGCCTAGAGGAATGCCGGAAAATGGTGAGGGTTGTCGACACTGATGGTGATGGCATGGTTGATATGGATGAGTTCATGACCATGATGACTCGCTCCATGAAGCATGGTTAGCCAGGCTCTTCTGCTCGTTCTTGTTTGTAATTTCCATCAGAAGTGCTAAGTCGATCAAGAATTTTAATGTGTACTTAAATACATGATTTAGTATGATGGATGTAATGTAAGAAAAACAGTGTTATGTTTAATTATTTGGCAGTATTTCAACCCCTGCCTCTCACTTGAATGACAACTTTGAGACACTAGAATGAATTTTGAAGTCGATTTACCGGAAAATGCATCGCAGTCAACCGTAAAAACACAAAATTCTGAACCAGTTTTCCCTCCCAACGAATGACCAACACCTTGTAATCACGTTTTGGAAGCGAAACCACATGCTTTAACTCTTTGATTCCGTTATAGTTGGTACATAATTTCCAATTGGAGTGAAGCAAGTGCATGTGTGATTCTTAGTTCTTCACATGGGAAATATATGCTCAAAAGTCAGTGAACTTGTCACATTCCTAAAATATTCCACTCGTGAATTACAGCCAACAAAGAAATGACATATAACAAAGCATAGCACAAAGAAATGACAAATAACCAAGTAGAGCATACAGAATATATGATGTCCGTCCTACAAAGTAATCAACGAAGAATCAAACGAAGCTGAGATACAAGGGCAAGTGACGAGTAGCTAGAAATTTCATATGGCAGGATCATTTAAGCATCAAATAACTGATCATCCATTAGGGCATTGGACATTTCATTTCCAATTAGCTACACCAGTTTTTCTGTTCACAACCATATAGCTCCGCAAATTCGGCATTTACATATGAAACTCCAATCTAGAAGGAATTGCACTGAATGTACATATAAATAACAAGGACTTTCACCAGTAATCTCCACATGAGCATTTGCCATCTTTGAAGTGATGAAACCTTTTATTGTCCCTGACAATCAATTCCCTCCCAACAATCTTGGACATGATCTTTATTGCATTATGACAGTCACCGCAAACACGAAGATTCTTAATGATCCTAAGAGGTGTCCTTGCCGGAGTACTGATTAGACCGTAAGCTATTGCTAAACGTTCACTGTGATAGAGCAAGGCCTGCTCCTTGGCCTCTTGATCAATGTCATGAAGAACATATCTTGTATCTGGCACATAGCTTGCTTCCTTCATTTGACTCAAGGCTTTCAATTTTTCATCATCCCTGTAAAGAGTTGGATTCCGAAACTCAGCAATTCTATTCTTCCCATCAAGCATGCTAATTGCAATACGCTTCTTTGGGGGTGGCGTAGGGATCTTTTTAGCAACAGCCTTTGATGGGTCAAGATCAATCATTAACTCCTCGGCATGATCTTCCAAGTCAATATCTCCATGGATCTGAGCATAATTCCTCAAAGCCTCCCAAACCTCTGCAGTGGGCTTAAAAGGTAGTTTCTCTTCAATAAATTCTTTAGCTTCATAAAGATGCCCACTTTTGCCAAGAACACCAATCAGCCCTAAATAATGTTCAGTACCCGGACTAATCCCAAACTCATTTTTCATACACTCAAAATACATAAAAGCTTCCTCAATAGCATCTGCACTAGCACAAGCGGAAAAAACTGCAAGAAAAGTTTGTTCATTTGGTTGCAACCCCAGTTTTCTCATCTGCTCAAACAACTGCAATCCATCATCTCCCAAACCGTTATCTGCATACCCATTTATAATCAAATGCCACGAATCCATATTCCTATCTGGCATGTGATCAAAAACCCTTCGGGCATCAGTCATACCTTCGCACTTGCAATACATTTCAATCACTTTATTGTTCAAAGATAAGTCTCCCCTGAATGTTGATTGCAAAAAGTAATCATGAACCTTCTTTGCATTCTCAAACAACTTTGGATTGGCACACAACTCAAATAAAACATAGAAACAATTAGCATCAGCTTTAACTCCTTTATCCATCAATTCAATGGCTTCTTTAAACTTCCTTTCTTGACACAACCGTGCCAAATCAGCAACTGAAGGTGGTGCTTGATCACCAACAGGGCCCTGATTCAGGTTGTTCTGGAAGTTGTTAAACAGATTAGAGTTTTCTTGACATGGAGCGGTCCACCCATTCTGGTATCTAGCTTGTGGGTAGCTCTGATTTTGTTGATTGCTCCATTGAGTTGGGTTTCTGGGTTGCTGATAATTCTGGTTGGGATAATTCACCTTACTAGGACTCTGGCTGTTCCACTGATTAAGACTACCAGGATGCTGATAGTTCTGACTACCAGGATGCTGATAGTTCTGACCGTTAGGGTTTTGATACTGATTACCTTGTTGTTGTGGTTGCTGAGCATATCCATGTCCTTGATTAATATATCTCTGGCCTTGATTGGCGTATCCCCTGTTCTGATAGTTTTGATTGTAGCTTTGATTACTGTATTGATTGGGGTATCCCTGTCCTTGGTTAGGATATCTTTGATTGTTGCTCTGCTCTTGAACATTCCATTGTCGCTCTTGTTGAGGGGCCCATTGATCGTTATTACCGAAACTATGATCGCGAAAAACCGGAGAATCAGACAATGATGACTGTGGCGGTTGGTGCAGCTGTGGGTTGTACTCGTTGGGTACAGCAGATGTGCTAAGTGGCTTTGCCAAATTTAGGGTTAGGGTTTTGTCTATAATACTGTTTCGAAGACAGTTCGACTGAGCATGGTGAAGAGATGGTGAGCGTACCTTCAAGAAAGAAGAGAGTCTTCGGCTTCGTGCAAACATTATCGACGCCATCTTCTTGCTCTGTTTTCAGTGAAAATGAACCCAAAACCCTTTAAAAACCCTAAATGCTCGGGGGTGGGTGATGAGTGAAATGAGTAAACTGACAACGATTTCAAGATTGGGAGATTGGTTTTATTTGTCTGCGTCTATGGGCTTTATCCGGCTCTTGGAACCGATCTACATAGGATAACGTAGTGCAGCGTGCACCGGACCGGTCCATATCGGTTTTCTTAAAACAGTCCAAATCATTTTTTTTAATCTCATATTAGTTTACATTAATCTTTTTTTAAAAAAATTTGACAAATATAATATTTTTGATTTTATAAAAATAAAATTACTTTTTATTATACTTTTATTAATTAACAATAAATCAGAATGTTGAAATAAATTGACCAATTTCTGAGATTGAGTAATTGAATTTTGTAGTTTTATTTTCTTTACCGGATTTGTCGTATGACTTTATAATCTTGTATTATATATATAAATATGTACTACAAATGGATGAAATATAGAAGAGAAAAATATAAACCTTTCTCAAATTTTTTTTTCACAAAAAAAAAAAATTATGTATTTGCTCTTAAAATTTAGATTAATATTAAATCTTAGTCTTTCAAATTATATCATTTGACAACAATGTTATATTACTTTATCTAATTTAAATTTATTTAATTTTTAAATTTTTTTGACAAATATAATATCTTTTATTTTTACAAAATTAAATTAAATTAATTTTTATTTTATCTTTATTAAACACTATAGAGCAAAACAGCATATATTTGCTCTCAAAATTTAGATTAACATTAAATTTTGAAGTTATATCACTTGACAATGTTATATTATTTATCCAATAGAAATTCATTAATTTTAAAAAGTACTTACTTTTTCATTAATTAATATAATAAACTTAAGGGGCTAATAAAATTTTCTTAATTTTAATTATAAAATAATTCAATTTTTTTTTAAGATAAAATTTTAGAAAATGAGGAGTTTATTAAAAGTATAGTGAAATCAACCTTCATTCAATAAATTTGTGGTTAAATGAAAAAAGAAGAAGAAATTATTAATTTTAAGATAGTTTTCAAAAAATTAAAATATAGTTAATCATCTAAATGTACTTCCATATATATCTCGATTTTATCGCAAGAATATATATTCAATTGATTTGAGTCTATCTCGATTTTATCGTCAAGAATGACTTCATAACATTGTTATCAAAATCGCGATTTTAAACAGTAAAATTTACATTTAAAAAAAAAAAAACGATTTCGATTTTAGTTAAAATCAAAAACAGTAAAGCAGTAAAAATATTTGATCGTTTTTTATCAATTTTAATCGATTTTGATCGATTTTATTAATTTATAAAAATATTTTAAATATTTTATTATTTATATATTATTA
>JAVXUL010000010.1:9584328-9596194 GCA_035590515.1 Trichilia minutiflora | reverse complement strand
TATTTAAATTATAAAATAAAAATAAATTCATAAATTTTATGCATATTTTAAAAATAATTTTTGAAGGTTAATTTATAAGTTTTTTTAGTAGCAAATATTATAAAATGAAGTATTAAAATTATAAATTAAATATAAAATAATTTTTAAAAAATTTAATTATTTTAGTTTATAAATTTATATTATAAAAAAAGAATTTATACAATAAAATTAAAGATTTATATAATAAAAATTTATATTTTTATTTTTAATAAAAAAATATTTATTATTTTAAAAATAATTGAAAGTTTTTTGTTTTAAAATGATAGTGGATATTTGGCTTTTCAAAAAATTACAGGTATCTGTCATTAGCCCCTAGTTTTAAATGTAAATAGTAATTATTTTTTATTAATTTTCTTTAAATTATTCAATCTGTAAAAAATAGATGGAATCATTGGGCGGATTGAATGATTGAATTGGATTCTAAACAGCCTACTTAGTGTTACTGGCCAGCACACAAAAAGGGAAATTGAAAAATAAAAATCGCGGTGCTTTTTAAATTTTTGCCTCCTGTACATTACCCTCACCTGCAATTTTCTGTGAAGAGAACGGCTTAGCTTACGAAGGAAGATTAATTCGAGAAAAACAATGCTGACAGGAAAAGAGAGCTTGATTCGTTTGATCGGCAAGCGTAGGCGATACCTTCCTCACCGTCAAGCTCTTCTCTCCTGCCCAATCCAGGTATCGTGTTGACATTCATCCACTTATTAATTTACTTTCGGTTATTAAATTCTTCTGTTTATGATTCTTAAATTTCGTATCTGTGTTTTATTTTTTAGAGCTCTTTGAATATCTGCACTGATAAAAATAGTAAAATGGCGTCGAACAATACCAGAAACTCCAAAGCTTCTCATCTAGTAAGCTGCCCAATTTGCGGTACAGAGGTTCCTGGTGATGATTATACCATCAACTTTCATCTGGGTAAGCATTTTTATTTCTTATCCATTAAAACTTGATATCAGTTGCATGTCGACAGTAACTGTGTCAGATTGCTTGACTGTATAGGTTTATGTTATGTGATTGAAGGACGATAATACATATACTATAAGTTGAAAATAATGTATTCTAGTACGTAACGATGTGTGGGTTGACTCCATTTATGATTGAAAATAATGTCTTAGCCTTGAGAAGTACATAGAGAGATATTGAAGAGAAGAAAGCATTTTTAGATTACAACTCAATTTATATTGACTTTCTAATTCTACTCAAATGAGATAAAAATGAAACCCAATTCTGGTAAAACTGGGATAACAATTATCACTCAAATAGGGAAATCAATAACACTGATCGTATTAAAATGAGACTATCAAATGAGTCTGGAATAAGACTTGTTGATACCTATTTTTGTCCTTAGAGAAAGCATGACAAATTATTAACACTTAATGGTACAATTACATTTATGCATATAGATTCTTGACTGCCTACAAATAGAAAATTGTTTACTGAATTTGCTCCCATTTGTCCGTTAGATGTGTGTGTATATATTCTCAGTTAATTATTATATGAAGCATGGAATAAATAGAGGAGAACAGCTATCCACAAAAGAAAGTAGAAACAACCCCTGATATATGTCTACATTCAAAACTCCTTCCCAGTTGAAATGGATGAAGACATAGGAAGTTTCTTGGAAATCCTTTGAAAATGATTATTAAATAGAAGTTTCTTGGGAAATATTTTAAAATATAAGTGTGGTACATGCTAAGAAAAGGTTGGGTTGCATAATCAACCGTCTACTTACTCTTTTTCCTTTAAAAATGTGTTCGTTTCTTTCTTCCCCGATAGCTCAAAGTATAGTTAAAATAACACTTTCACAAACTATTTTTCACCTGTACATTTTCAAATACAAATAAATTCTCCATTAATAAGCTTTCTACAAGATCTAGTGTAACCTTGAATTGTTAAAAGTTTAGGTTTTTGACCTTTTTTTTTGATAATGTGGAAGGGTATACAATGCTGATTCCAGAAAGAAAAAGTTGAATTATAAGAACATGGTAAATCAATTAGCTTATGGGCTTTTATGAATCTCTAATTTCATTATCTTACGTTTTTAACCCAGCATAATGATTGAATTGCTTTATATTATGCTTATAGTTTGAATAAATGCTTCCAGATACCTGTCTATCTAGAGGAACCAAACGAAAGTTGACTCAGCGCACCCTTCTTCAATTAAACTTCTCTGCACAAACTAAGGCTCCAAACCATTCCAATGAAACAAAACTTTCTGGTATCAATGTGGTTCCTGAGGGTCCAGTTGAGAATCTTGTACAGAATGCCATTTGTGGATTTCCGAATTTTGTTGCAGTGGAAGAAATTGATAGTAATCACTATAGATTACCACTAAAATTGGAATCCTCTAAGCAAACATATGCAGGTGGTTTGACTGAAAACACTGTCAGCTTTCAAAGGACTGATTGCAACGATAGGACACCTTCATCTTCCCCAAATAATTTTGTCCCCAAACATGACATGGATGTCACAGTTGAGGGAATATCAAAGTCTACTCTTCAAACATTTATTGTTGGCCGTAGGTATAGTGATGTAAAGGAGATTAGTATTGGAGCTTGCATCTCTCTTTCAAGAGATCCTCATAATGTTAAGGATCCCTGTGCTATCAAGGTTCATTTCTTTTTTGTTTGTGCATTTGTATGATATTTTATTTTTGTCACATGCATGGATATATAATAAAAGAAATTATTTTAGCAATTCTATGTACAAGAAGTATTAAGGAGAAAAAAATTATTAATTTCAGTTCATTGATTGTGCAACTCTGTACTCAAAAGAGTTGGGCAAATTTTGATTTTCAGCAATTCTATGCCGTATGATGTTTTAAAGGCTTTCCATGGTCCTTTCAAGTCAGGTTATTTCTGCAGATTTGGGATGCTGTAAAGTGATTGGTTATCTTCCTAAAGAGTTATCTCAGTATTTATCTCCTCTGATTGACAAGTCCCCTCTCAGCTTTGAGGTAATTTAGTTAGAGTGGGAAATATTTATATTAGCTAAATTTCCATTCAGTTTTTCATTTGTTATTGTATTGTGAGTGAGAATGAGTATACATGAATTAGAAAACAAATGCAGTTGCTAAGGGAAGAATTTTTCAAGTTTTCGTTGCCTGCTTGTGACACTAACTTCTTTTTCAGCAAAGTGCAACTTCTCTTCCTTTCAGAGGAATTCAACTGTTTAGTCTGTAGGATACAATGATTGTGGGGAAGTAAAATGGCTTCCCACTGCTTAGCTGACTATTTCACTGTTGTTGGGTTCTTGTAGATTTTAATTATTTTCCACTATATACACACTCAATTGAAACAATTTTTTTTTCAAACATTGTCTCCATATAGTATTTTATAGTTTTACTGTACATTTCTTCAATTTAACTCTGATCCAGATATTTATCACGAAAATGTTCTTGAAAGACTTTTGATTTTAGAAAGAGTCAAGCTTGAGTGTCAAAACATGCTTATACTTTCTTTTGAGTGCCTCCCCCCACAAAACCAAGAAAAACAAAAATAGACTTTTTATTTGGATGCTTATGGTGTACATTCAAAACTCTTTTAATGGTTAATTACACAGACCTCCCTGATATTGGAGAACTGTGGAGACCACTCTTGATCTTTGGTTCCATATTTATCCCTTTCAATTGCACGTGTGTCCATCGTTGTCAAGATATTTTGTTATAATCTGATGATGGAATTGGAAATGATGAATAATAAATTTAGTTATCGTTATAACACATAGTATTTCTTGCAGTGCTCTCTGCTTTCAACTCCAAACCATTCGCTTGATGTTGTGCCAATTAAGATTACATATCACAAGATTATATCAGTTGCTGAAAAAGATGATATTGAGGTTTCCAAATGTCTGTGGGAAAAGGCTCTATGTGTAGCTGAATCTACAAAGAGCTATCCATCCTATATGATAAAATATCAGCACAACTTCAATTTGTTAATACAAGAAGTGCTAAGAAGTAGTCCTCATCTTTTTACCACTGATGAAAAATTCTTCCTAGGTATCAATTTCAGTTTATATCTTTTTTCGTCTTCTTGCTACATCTTTCAGATGGTTATGTTAATTACCCATGTATCTGTTGTCAGAATCATTCAACGCTCTCTCTAAGGATAGCCAGCGGCTTTTTGTTCGGATTTATATGCGGAAAGGTCCCTTTACTTTATGTTTTTGCTATGTTTCAGCATCAGATTTATATATCTACCTGTTAGTCTTATGATTTTTTATGTTATTACTCTATGGCTACTTATGCACTTTCTAAGTTAATTCCAGTTCTATAATATTAGAATTGCTAACCTGTTAGGCAGCAATGGCTCTTGTATTAGTTTTCAGTATCTTGAATTGATGAGCATGTTTTATTTTGGTCACTAAGACTTCACTGACATAAAAAAGAAAGGTATTTTCAAAATTATGTTATGCCATATGTTATTGCCAAAATCCAGTGGCAGATGCACAATCTTAACAATTTAGGAAGCTGTTAGTATTTTCATGTTGACTTAACAATTGTCATGGAAATAGCAACTAGAGATGAACTCTGTTTTAGTTAATTTGAGACATAAGGGATATCTCTTCATCTGTTTTCTAGAAAAACTAGTGAAATGTAAGTACATGTATGAAAAACATAAATTATCATGTTTCTTCAATTTACTGTAAATCTTTTGTCTTCTTTGCATTTGAATCATTCTATTTCAACTTGCTATTGTCCCTCTAAAATTTTCAATTTTCTTAATGCAAGTGCACAGTTATACGTATGTTATATTATGCTAAGGTATGCTCTCAGAAGCTATGATTACAAGTGTTTGAAGTCATTTGAATTCATTTTCTGTTGAATGAATCACTTGCCAATGTCTTATATGTCAATCAATTTGCTGTCTTTCCGATGTTGGTAGGTTTTCTTTGAGTTTTGCTTAAAATGTGTTTTATGCCTTAATTATAATCACAATATGCAATCTTTTCAATTATTTACAGTATTCTTTTCTGCTTAGCTGTATCCATTTTTTTTTATCATGTTCTGCTAAGATGGTCATGGAAAAATAAAGCAAATTACTAGAAGGAGATTGTGGTGCTACTCCTAGCATTACTTGACCATTCTTGTTCCATTTGAATGGAAAGTATAGAGTAATAAACAAGGGCCCTATGATAATATTGAAGCACTAACACATCTCCTCGTCTTTGAGACATGTAAATCAAACTATCTGCAATCAAAAGCCTGCCTAACAACATATGGAAGAGCTCCTTGTTGTAATTTAATTAATGTGGTGGATGGATTTGAGCATGAGACCTCTTGTTGAGCCTGGTTTTGATGCCGTGTTAAGTCAGCCCTTAAAATAAGAGTTTAGATGATATGTAAGGGTCTAACAATAATATTAAGCTAAAAAATTGTCAATTACATCTTAGATGGCAACATTTTTTAGCTAATACATGCAACAAGTCTTAATTTGACAAAGTGGTGCATCAAACTTCCAACCAAATCGTCAATTACTAACTGGTACATATAACAGATTGACAATTTTTGTGTAATTTTATCAAAAATTTTGGATTGTGCAAATTGGAATTCGTATATGATACTTGGAATTTTCTGTTTTTGTTCTGGTGCTCTAGGAATGCATTATCCATTCACCATAATAAGCTAAGCAAATCTTAGGTTTTCTTCTTTCCAAAGACTGAACTTTGACGACATATTGGTGATCTCTCTTCAGGGCCATGGTTTCGGTTATCTAAGATTTCATATCCTGAAGTATCAGATTCTCTAGAAGCAGTTAAGGAGCTCCATGGTAGTTCAACACTATTAGTTATTTTAGTTTCAAATTTCAATTATCTTTTTGAAGAAACTCTCTGTCATTGTCTTGCAGCTAGTGGCTATATATGCCAGTCTGAAGATACAAATGAATTAAATGATGACATGAATGAGATTTGTAGTCTGCTGTCTGTCTCAGAGATACGTGAAATTTATCGTGTTCTCAAAAAGGTTTATGTTTTTACCATTTAGCAGTTCCATTTTATTACCATTCTCAAATGCTTTGTCCTTTTGTCTGATGAAACCAGAATTATCATACCAACAATTTTACAATGTTTGGCATAGATATCATTTGAAATGGCCTTCTTTAGTGGTGAAACTTATTAAGAAATATTAATAAGTTACTATTATTTCAGTAACTGTTCATTCTCTAAACATTGCATGCTTTTTCTTATTTTTACACATTATCAAGTTATGCCATTTTTTTCTTAGCAGTGTCAGAATTTTTTTTTTAATGATAGGTTTTCCTGTTCAAAAAACAAAAATGTTAAAGAGGATTGCACGTTGACGATTTGCTTATTATTACCACTAAGATCATAAGCTATGTTGTCTGCCACTACCTGACAATAGTATTTATGCTTTAGTTTTCACACACACCCTTGAAGCAAACCAAGTGGAATTGTTGATCAAATTCAACACAACCATGAAATTAAGAGATTTGCTATGTAGATAAATCCAGATTGAACCTTCTATCAATCTTTGATACCAAAATGATTGAATGCATGTCTGTATCAATATCAGACCCTTATATACATGTTAACATATTAGAGCAAAGTTTATGGTCATTAAACAAGATTTTCATAGCAAAGACATCCTTTATGACCATAAACAAGACTTTCATTACGAAGACATCCTTTATGACCATTAAAAAAGACTTTTGTTACAAGGACATCGTTTGCATCCACATCACACTTTTCTGTAATTTATCAGGATTCAAATATCTATCTCACATGTTTGAGGATTTAGAATTGCACTTTAATTAAATAGGAAATTTTAGTGACACTATTTTTTTGCACACGTCAAAACGTTTAGTGTTCCCTTTGCTATATTGGCATTTAAAATATACTTGGTGCTCCTTTGTTCTGTTCATGAATTTAGTGCAAAGCCTGTCCTTACTATCCAACACAGTATAGGTAATAAAATGGAAATCTGTATTATTTCATCCAAACAGGGCTACGCCAGACTATTTTAATACATTATGAGCATAAGTTTCAGATTTCTTCAACCATGTGATTTATTTTTATTGGCAAGATGTGCTTCATAGTAACTTAAAGTCAATATTTTCAATGGCCAGGAATTATTTTTAGTTGGTCAATTTGGTACTCCTCAAAGAATATATTCTTTCTTTCAATGTTGTCTTTGAAGACCTTCATACCAGCATGACACTGCAATGATCCATTTCTTTCAGCAATCTCTGATTTTTGTATTAAATATTTGTTATGAACAGCTTGATTGTTATTTTCCGTCCTCCACATCTTTTTAGATATGGAAAAAAAGAGTGTTCTATTTTTGTGATGTTCCTTTTTCCTTGTTGATTAGATTGAGAAATTATAATCATTATAACTAAAATGGTGCATTGTTGACTTGCTGCTACGACTGCTATATGATGCTTGTATTGTGCTTTTAATTTCTCCACTATTCATCTGATCGATCTGGGCAATGTTTTTCTATCGAGGCTTCAGAATTGCAATTGTGGTTCAAGAAAGCAAAACCTTATCGCATCTCTTCTCTGTTCCTTTGAAGATGGGTTATGGTAAGAATGATTTACTTAAGATATTGGTGAGCCATTGAGTGTTAATTTTTTTCTCTCTCATTGGTTTTCTGATGTGCAGCCCAAACCTACCAAGAATGGTTCTGGATAGAACGGGGGTCTGTATTAGGTTGTCTTCACAAGCTGAATCCGTTATCTGGCGAGCTGAGGTATTATATAGCTTCAGTGTTTCTTTGATGCACCATAATGTAAGGCCAAAAATTATGGTTATGGTTTGCATCTAAATGTATTCTTGGAACTTTCTTTGCTCATGCAGAGGCTTTTTTTCCTTAATGGGGAACAGGATCTGTCTGCGTTTCTGCTAATTGATTTGGGGAAAGTCAAATATCCAACTTACAACTGCATAATTTCAGAGCAGATTTTCTCTAGTCTAAGTGACCTTCTTGCTTATGAAGAGGTCTTGCTTTGTTTTCATGTTGGAATATTATTTGAAACTTTGTTGCCTTTAATATACGGATTGTTGGTGTGTTGCAGGCCATTGAACTGGCACAAATAATGGATGAATCTCTTGATGAAACCAACATGGAATTGGTGTTAAGATGCATTATGATAGCTGACTCCCGAATGTCCAGTAGCAGAGCAAATGAATCAACAACTTCTAAATTAAAAAATACATTTCGTTCACGCTTTTCAGCATCATGGGTCTACTCAAAAGTGATCTTGTTAGGAATTTCATTCCTTGAGCGTGAGCGTAGGTATGCAATTTACGATACAGATCATTACCTATGTTTTTATTTTTTTTTATCTTTATGTTGAAATTTTAACCTTTCTGCTAGTCTTCCTTTTGCCACTGCCATATTTCTTGATTCATCAATAGCCGCTTTGTCTTTGCACTAACCAAACATCCCTTTCCCTTTGCCCCCGCCCACTCCCAACAAAAACAGTCCTCACTCAATTTACTCTCTCAAATGAACTCCATTGATGATATTATGCTTTCTAATGGTCTGTTTTTTTATTCCTTTTTCTTTTAAAAAAATCTTATAAAATATTCTAGTAAAAGAAAATATAATAGTACAGTATATCACCCATGATCTCATTTTAGATATGTTATATTTAACTTTTATATCACTCTATTAAGTAAAGATGCATTGCTCTTAATAAGTGAATTGCAATAGTAATAAACTTTAAGCAAACGTTTGCATATTGTTTTTCAAATACAAGGAAAACAGCTAACAGGTGTTTTCTGATTTATAATTAAAAAGTGCGAAACCCTCTTTCTCTGTTTTAACTATGAATCATTTTTTAAAAGTAGTAGCTGAAGAAGTATTTAATCTGTTTTCAAACAATGAAAATGAAATTTGAGTTTGTAAAATGGTATCAAACAGCCCCTGAAGTAAGATTATATTTATCTGTCTCAGGTACAATGAAGCTGTAAATTTACTGAGAAGACTACTTGCTGGCTTTGCTTGCGATGGAAGAAGAGGATATTGGACTCTGAGGTTGTCGGTTGATTTGGAGCAGATGGGCTACCTCAATGAGAGTCTCTTGGTTGCTGAAGATGGATTACTGGATCCCTGGGTGCGGGCTGGTTCAAGAGTGGCATTACAAAGGAGGGTGCTTAGACTGGGAAAACCACCAAGGCGGTGGAAAATTCCTATTTTTTCAGAATCCATTCAGAGGAAGATTACTGAGGTTATTGCTTAATTTTATTTTTGGATATTTTCAGATTGAGAAGCTTCTTGAACTTTGAATCTTAAATATTGTTAAACATAAGTAATCTGTGTCAAGTGACACTATAACTAGTAGTGACTCCAATTTTCTTGCTAATGTATAGATTCATATTCAAGGGAGACCTTTGAACTATGAAATGGGTATGAAGAGCCGGTTCTATGGAGAAGATGGCGAACAATGTGGAGTGGAGCAGCTTGCTTTACAGTTTTATGCTGGGGAAGGAGGTGAATGGCAAGGTGTTCATACAGAAAGTGGCATCTGGTTAACAATTTTTGGGCTTCTCATGTGGGATATCTTGTTTTCGGATGTCCCCAATGTTTTTCGCACCAGATTTCAGGTTAGTTTTTGAAGTTGCTAAGCTCTTTCTCTACAGAAATAAACACACATTTTCATATGCAGATGCGGTTAGAGTTACAAAATTTCAGCCTGGTCTATGTTTTTCTTCTATGAAAATGGGAGAAATAGATGGAAGCACAAAATAAAAATTTCCAATTGCACACGTTGGAGGATCCTGTAATTTATCATCACTTTCCTGCTCAGTTTTCTCTGCACCTAAATGTTCAGATATTTTGCAACTTTTTTTTTTTGTGTTTTAAATAAGACACTAGAGCAAATAAGCTCTATAAGTGAATTGCAAGGAGAAAAAAACAAAAAAGGTAATGAATACTGCTAACTACAGTTTTCTACTATGCTCGACTAAAAAATGAAGGAATATCCTTGAATTCAATACAAAACAGATATCCGACTGAGGTGAAGCTAGAAAAGAGCTTTATCCCATAGAAAATTTAGCATTAACTTAGAAATGACAAGCATATATTTTGTTTTCTTTCTATTTTTTGAGCCACAAGGAAACTTTGATTTTCTTTTCTTCCTTATGCTCTCAGAATTGAAATTGCCAAACATATAGTCGTGTCTACAAAATGTAGAACAGAAGGAAGAAACATTCCAGACACTACCTTCTTTCCCAAGTCAAGTTCTGTCAATAACATGTTTCCTGTTGCATTTGAAAATTCTTTCTATTTTGCAGACAGCACCCTTGGATTTGGATTCTGATAGCTTCTATTTAGTGAGAAAGGACCTTGTTGAATTTCAGCTACAAAAAATTCACGATGGTATGGCTGAGGAGATCATCATCACAGCATGGGAATCACACGTGGGAACATCTTGCAGAGGAGTTAACTGGAATCAACATTCTCTCTCCACACTTCGAGCAGCTGTTACCTGCATTGGGGGCCCTTGTTTGGCTTCATTGTGCCGACATCTTGGTCAAGATTACAGAAGCTGGTCTAGTGGAATGCCAGATTTGTTGTTATGGCGTTTCCATGATGAATACAGAGGTGAAGCCAAGCTTGTTGAAGTTAAAGGCCCCAGGGATCGACTCTCTGAACAACAGAGAGCATGGCTACTGCTGCTAATGGATTCTGGGTTCAATGTAGAGGTTTGCAAAGTGGGTGCAACATCAATATCTACGTGAAATCATCATCTTATTGTTATTTATAACTGCTATCTATTCCTTTCGTAATTGATCGAGTTTGTATCTTTAGTAATATTACTAGTTTTATCGAGCACGTAAAAAGGCTTTCTTTGGAATATGGTGCAACAATCAAAGATTAAATTTGATTAAAAGAAAACAATCAATCTGCAAATATATGAGCTATTCAGAAATATTCAGTTGACAAGTGAAACGTAAATAATTGTAGCATAATTCACGTTACATAAATCAATTATACAAAACGATGAAATATGCCTGTTGGTGGTGTTATTCGGATGTTTCCATTCTCGGTTGAACTGTGTCTTGATGACTTCCAAATTTCCACTACTTCTGCCATGGAAGGTCTGCTTGATGGTATCTGAGAAGTGCACAACAGAGCAAGTTTGAGTACTGGCAAGACCTCATCTTCTGGGTCATCTCCCATACTCTGATCAACACAGTTCAAAACATTGCCTTCCTCGAGCAACTCTCACAAGGTCACTTAATATCAATATATTGTGTTTTACGTATTCAACTGGCCTTTGACCAGTTACCAGCTCGAGCATCAAAACCCCAAAACCATAGACATCACATTTCTCATTAACCCTTAAGCTCTGGCATATTAAATCTGCTGCAACATAACCTAATGCACTCTGAAATCTGTTGCTCATTACATGTCAGTCAAGCTTGGTCAGAAGTCTTGTCAGTCCAAAATCTGAAATCTTAGGGTTGTGATTCTCATCAAGCAGAATGTTGTCTGGTTTTAAATTGTAGTGAATAATGTGTGGTAGAAAAGAATGATGCAAATGAGCAAGATATTTTGCCGTTCCGAGGATTACTTTGTTCTCTTTTTCAATGAAACTCTATATTTATGTGTCACTTTATGCACCAAGGAAGATTTATGAATTTCTTGTTTTAGGGATTTATGACTGCACTTGATACTTATAATTGAGAGTTTGCTTATTAGAAAATATCAAAAGAAGTGAAATAATAAATCTCTTGTAAGTGAGTTCTTGTTTGAAGTTATTGCCAAATGTTAACGTTTTGTATTACTAAGGGACTAGCAATAAGCTGGTTGGGGTGTGTGATGAGTACATAAAAGTGTATGTGTATTAAGGGT
>JAVXUL010000010.1:9566166-9582891 GCA_035590515.1 Trichilia minutiflora | reverse complement strand
TGTTAAAATTTTTATATGTTAATTTATAATATAGTTAGCTTATATTGTATTTAGATTATAAATTTATTATTGTTATTTTATTATTGTTATTAAAATATTATATTTATTAGTAATTAGTGTATTTTATATATTTTTTTAAATTTAAAATTTTTAAAGTCGGTCCGCGGGCCGGCTTATTTAGGCTCGTTAATTCGCGGGTCGGGTTAGGACCAGCAAAATATTAGTCCGCATAATAAATGGATTGGCTCGGCTCGATCCGTTTAAGTGTCGGTCTGCAGTGGGCTGAGCCGAGTCAAGCCGGCCCGGTCCGTTTGACAGGTCTACGTGTACTAAGGTTTAATTCATTATTTTACAATTCAAAGTATGATTAACTCTTTCCATTTATGCATATTTCTACTATTTGATATAAAATTTACTTTATTTATAATTTTAGTTAATTTTTGTTTTAATGCAGTGAACGTAAAAAAACCATAACTTTTCATCTAAAAGAGTTGTTGAGGTGAATCTTGATCCATTTAAAAGATAATTTATTGGGCTAAAACTTTTATGTTCTGTCCAACCATCAATTCGGGTTCTAAAATATATTTTTGAAGCCATAAATCAAACCCAGTTGCTATTCCAGTTCAGTCCGACCATACTTCAGTATCTTATCCATATCTTTTGATAAAAAATTTGGATTGACTTGAGACAAGTAGCAGCTGAAATATGATTCAAATATCTACAACTTTTATGTTTACCATAGAAGCTGAATTATTTATCTTTGAGGTCATCCATGACTTTTTTGTGACAACTAAAATATTTCAACTTCATTTGTCAAAGTTTTTATCTTAATTGTCAAATATTACAACTACTTATTTTGACATTTAGCTTTCATATTTGCCTATAAATAAGAGTATTATTTTATGTTCTGGGAAGGTAATAAATGTAATAGAATTAATTTATAATAAAATTTCATTCTCTCATCTCCATGTCTTTCTAAAATACTAGTTAAGGTTAGATGGTTGATACTAAGAATGTATGGTATGTTCTTTAGATTCCATCTTTATTTTTAATGTTAAAGTTTTTTTGATTAATTGCATATCCATGTTTTAAAAAATATTTTTAAGCATTTAAACTCTTTAATTTTTATGTAGATATTTGGCTTATTGAATACTTGGAAAACTTTTTTTTGATTCATTGTATACATATGGCACAATGAATACTTTCAACATTAAATATCTTAAATGTTTTTCTTACATGTTTTTATCAATTAATTTAAAGATATGATTTTAATCAAATATTAATTTTTTGAAGAAAATATTATTTTCGTGCATCAAATAATTTTTATCTTTCGATTGGGATAACTTTTTAGTTAATCTTAATTGAATTAAATAAAGGATCTGATTTACTATTATTATCCTAAAATATCAATTTCCAAGGCCTTGGTATTTTAATTTGTATTTAATGTTTATTTGATAATTTCTTCTTTAAAATCAATCCATCATTTATTCTACTTTTGCTATTAGACTTTTGTTATTGGACTTTTATTTGGACATAACCCAATTAGACTCTTAGAAAAAAATACTTCTTATGGATACGACACTTTGACTCATCGAATTATATTATAACAAAACAACCTATACTTAATTACAATAATTTAATTGAGATCAATCCATAGAAAAAATATGTTTTACACTATAGATTTTATTTGTGTTTTACTTTTTTATTACACCTGTCAATAATTCTTTGACAAGTTTTATTTTATTCCCCTTATAAACTAAAAATTGTAATAGTAGTAACTATAAATAATATTTTTTATTTTTTTAAACATATGTAAAAGAACTAAAAATTAATTTTTTTTTACATTATAATTAGAAAGTATAAAACACATTTCTTCAAATTATCCGCAGCATGTACTTTCATGATAGATAATTCTCTCAATTTTAAAACCGACGACAATTTTTTTTTTTTTATAGTTTCAAAAATATAAAAAATTATTGTAAAAATACATAAAATTATATAAATATATAAAATTTAAGAATTCTTAATTTTATGTATTTTTGGTTTATAAATTTTTAATTTTCTTTAAATTATAAATTCTAGAATTAAATTTTATGTATTTTATATCATTTTTACATAATTCAAATTATAAATATTATAATTAAATTTTATGTATTTTTAATTTATGAATTTTATGTATTCTTCAAATTATAAATTTAATTTTACATATTTTTAATTTATATATATTTTTTATAAACTTTAATTTATGAATTTTTTAATGTTCTTTAAATTATAAATTTTATCAATTAAATTTTATGTATTTTAAAATTTTTTTGTATAATTTTATGAATTTTTAATTTATAAATTCTTTTATATTTTTCAAATTATAAATTTTATAATTAAATTTTATGTATTGTATATAATTATTTATATAATTTTAAGCATTTTTATTTTATAATTTTTTATGTTCTCAAATTATAAATTTTATGTATTTTATATAATTTTATGTATTTTTATAATAAATTGTATGTATTTCTGAAACAATAAGAAGTATTTATCATCAATTTCAAATTCCCTCTTTTTCAAATATATGTAAAATAACTAAAACTTATTTTTTACTTTATAATTAGAAATTATAAAACACATTTCTATGTTTTGTAAATTAATTTTAAATAATATTAGCCAATTAGATATTTTTCTATTTAAATAAAATAAAAACATTGAATAGTAAACAATAACAAAGGAGATTTTATCCTCTTTAATTCTTGAAATTGTTTTCATGTAGAATTTGCATCTTGAAGAATTGGTAAATTAAAATGTAAGAATATAATTTATTATCATAAAAATTTAGCCTCGTATAACACTTGGGTGAATATAATAATTATTTGAAAAAAAAATTATTTACATAATATTGATTTAGTGAAATAATAATTTTGATTTTCTAGCCACCTATTAACGAATTTTTTATTTTGAAAATAGATTATTAATTTGAAAAGAAATTTGGAAGAATCTAAAAATAAAAATAACATATTATCTTTTACATAGATTTATGATATTTCAAGCATGAATCCAAATTGGGTGTAGTTTTTTGTGGGTTTAACCCAAGATGGAGGGTAGTCATAAGATCCAAATTGGGCACATGCATTTTATTCATACGATGATGATGTTCTTCTGTGTTTACCTAAATTCATGATCACTTGTCTGGCCACCATCCTATTTAAAAATATATATATATATATTACGACTATTATTAAAAAATATTAAAAATTAATAGTGGAATAAATACAAGCAAATGCTTGACTGTCACGGCCTTCCCAATCTTCTTTCTAACAAGAGAGTACTAGCGAAGGAATTTCTTTGTTCCTCTGTAGTTCATTCATCAACGGTAAATAAGTGATGTTTATCAGGAAAGATGAACTGAACACAGGTGTCTGTTGAGTTGGTGGTGGTATTGGAGGAGATTTAACTTCTTCTTCATCAGATGGGTCATGTCCATTGGCTGAGAGAGAGTGTGTTGGGGCTGGGCTGATTTAGTTGGGCCAAAAGTTGATTGTTGGACAAATATTGGAGGAGCATCTGATTCAGTGTTTGTGTCGTCTGTATCGGATTACAGATTTAGGGAACCGGTGAGGTTTTGAAGATAGGTGGATAAAGAATTTTGTGACGGAGTTAAGAGGGTTGAGCAACAGAGTAATTACAATTTAGGTTTTGTGTGTTTCAGTTTTCCGGCGAAAATGAGAGGTATTTGGTTTTGGTTTTGGTTTAGATTTAAGTTTTGGTAATTGTTCTTTATGTCTTAGAAAAGCTGGAGTCCCCAAAGATATTAGAGTACGTAGGTTGAGAGGTTGACAGAGACTGTATCATTGCTCATCAATTGGTAATAACTATTATAAGTTTTTGATAAACATTTTTTATTTCAAAGCATAAATTAAAATCCTCTAAAGCATTTATAATATCTAATTTATAATTCAATCTTATTTCAAAATAATAATAATATATCATATCAAAACCATAAATAATCCCTCATCATCAAATCAAACTATAAATTCCGTATTTAAATTTTTAAATAAACAATTAACAACTTCTGTTACAAAATCTCAATAATCTCATCATCGAAAATTCTATTCTTGAGTCAATATTAATCTCAATCAAGCATGTTTATCAATAATAAATTCGTTTCACCAAGAGATTTCAAATCATATCTTATAAAAAAAATATATATATTTGATTTATAAAAACAATCAAACCATATGATTTCATAAAATTCTTTTTCACTTCTCAGTACAGATAAATATGCAAATGTTTATACAACTTTTAATGGTCTCAAATGCTTGAATATAAATCGAGAATAAGAATTATAACTGAAGTGCTCTAATCTTGAGATAATTATTACTGTACTATTTACTCAATTAATCTTGAAATCACATGAAAATACAGCAAGAAAGATAAATATACTAATATATATTTAATGGGTGGATATAAAATATAAAATAAATATGAAAAATTTTTGAAAAAAATATTTTAATAAATAGGTTTTGAAAATATTTTATTCGTTTAAAACTACAACTTACTTTTAATATAAAACTTATTAAGCTTTGATCTATCTATCTATCTATATATGTATGTATATAACAATAAACACATTTTTTATTACAATAACCAAAGCAAATTATAAATATATTTATATAATATTAACAAATAAATCTTAAATTAATATGTTATTTTAGAAACTAATTTGTATAATTAATTGATCTAATTTAAAATTAATATTAAATTATTATTATCCTCCAATATAATTGCCCTTTTTTGTGTGTTGGACTAAATTGAAGTGTATAACTTATTTTGGTTGAACTAAATTGTAAGTGCATAACTTTTTTTTTTTGATAGTTGAGTATTACTAATTTAAAAAAAAAATTCCCGATTGATGTAGCATATATTTATTTTTAAAAATTATTTATTAAATATATATTAATTTACCTACCACATTATTTAAATTCTGTTTTAAAATAAATAAAATTATTACTTGCAATTAAAACTGAATTGTGATCGGTTGAATTGCATTTTAGGATAAATAAAACAATGGGCTCAATAAAATGTATACAACTAAGAAAAAAAATTTACTTTTCAATTTAAAATGTGTTAAGCTAAATTATAACTTGGGCTCAATTATAATTCAAAATTTATAAATCAAATTATGAAAAAAAATAAAAATTATCTCAGGGTGACATCTGAACTTCGTGTGTTAAAGGCTATTGTACTTTAAAAGAATATCTTATGTGATTACCAAATTAATCAAACTTTTGCCTTGAGATAATCTTCATACTCACATTTAAAGTCTCAGTAGTTTGAAATCACAACCATACCTTCAAACTATTACAAACAAAAGCACAAACTTAAAAAAGGGAAAAAAGAAAGGATTAATAGTGTTTACGAACAGTTTTCATCATATATCTGAATTTGCCTTCTAGAGATCGCTGTCTTGTACTGCCTAAATTTAACAAAAACAAAACAAAACTAATGCTTGAATCCAAAATCTTCATGCTCAAATATCATTACACTACTTTTCCCATTTTCAGTAATTCATCTTCAAGCATGGGAAACCAATAACAGAGAACAAGTAGCATTACAATGAATGCATAATAGGAATAAGGAAGATGCCGTCAAGCTTCACATCAATTATCATGCAAAGCCTTCATCAAATATAGTCTGTTAAAGCTTTGTCCCGTAACCCTGAAGGGAGAGCAAACACTTTATAACATGAGAGGGACAACAAAAACTAGCAGATTGACTCTTTCATGCAATCTTTACATGAATGGTCCACACTAAAAATGTGATTAGGTGATGCATCCGATCGATTAACGGGTCACAATATAAATTTACATGCAATGAGTAACATGGTGATTCCAGACTGGACAAATAAGTTCATCATAATAATGTATTCAAGATGTAGAAACTGAAATATTAAAATTCTGATGACAAAATCATGGAGTTTTCTATCCAGTTCAAAGTTGAATGTATACAAGAAAGAACCCATGCAGTCATTTACATGAGGTCCTAGACTATTATTAAGCCATGAAGCAATTCCAACCATATCCAGGAAACAAAATGTTAAATGGTAAAAGGGTACGAGACACTCCATGGATGATCTAAGAGGATGGCTTTAATATGTTCACTATTAAAAGCTTTCCTAGTAAAATACTATCAGATAAAACAAAATGATGAAAGCAGCATATGGCTTTAAAATTGTGCAACCGGATCAAACTTAGTACGGGTCAACAACAAGAGATACTTAAATCAACTTATGATAAGTCCTTAAAACCAACACTGGGTAATTTGCAATTACAATAGTGATCTTGATTCTTGGAATTTGTAGATAATGAGATCAAACTTAGTACAGGTCAACAACAAGAGATACTCAAATCAACCTATGATAAGTCCTTAAAACCAACACCGGGTAGTTTGCAACGACAATAGTGATCTCGATTCTTGGACTTTGTAGATAATGAGATCTAGAAGAATCTTTTAATTCATTTGGCAGGAGGAATCATTGGCACTCTGGAATAATGTTATGTTTTCAGCATTCTCTTGAGTTTCTATTTTACCTGAAAATTGAGATGCCTCATTTTTCCTTGGCCAACAACCGGTAAGTAGAGATGGCTAGACCCGGGAGGAGAAATTTTATCTAACAATTGGTGGTGTTTGTAGGTTTAGCTGAGTTATACTTTTTCAAGAAGGCATTTTTGAAACTCATTACAGATTTTAAGATAACTTGATTTGTGGATGGCTCATTCTCCCTTTTGTAATTTTCTTTTTATATGATCATAACTAGAAAGTAATAACAATAATAATAAAAAAATAGCCAGATGCAATGTATGCGAATTTTCTAACATTAACAACATACCCATTAATTTGGTTGCAATAGTTAGCAATTCTGTTTGTTATGAGAAAACTTTCCAACCGAGGTGGCTCAGGAATTGGTTTAAATATGGGATTTGAAGGATCCTCCTCAGGCAAAGGCTCATCTCCAGCAGCTTTACGTACCTTATTCTCATCCCTACAAAACACAACAAGATCCAACTTATATGCATGAATTATGTTGCACATGCTTTCTTGCAGAAACAAATAATCTCTAAACAAAATAGTAAAAAATAAATATTAAAAGGCGACATGAAATGCGAGGGGGTATATGTACAACACTAACACCTAATGTGGCATAAGAAAACAGACAAGAATTTTTACATAAATACACATTCTCCAGAAAGAGAGAATTTCATTTTTTTTTTTTTTTTTTGCGAAGGATTGAGGGAAGAAACCTAGAATCACAATAACAAACTCATCAACTCAACATCTACCTCTCTTCCCACCCAGTGCCTCCCATTCCCAAATATCAGTCCACCATTTATACAAAAAATTTATATTCAAAGAAAATACATAATTCACCATCATCAAAATATGAGCAAATTCACTGTACAACAAAACATCAAAACTAGACACTTATCAAAAATAGATCATGTTCTAATACAATTGGAACATCAAACAAGCCAGTATCTTACCTTCTCTTCTGAAGCCATGCTTGCTGCTGAGCTTGCTGCCGTGTCAGGCTCCGGTAGTAAAATTGGAACTGGAAGGGAGGAATGGATCACATTATAGTAGAATTCCAAGAAACAATATAATATCAAGGAAAATAGGGTATCAACCTTCTGTTGTTCCATTGACAAATCATCCATGCATTCAATCAGAAATTCCATATTTCTCTCTAAGTATGGATTGCTAGATAATTGCAGGCGGTCATAATCACACTGAAACCAGAGTAAAATTAAATTAGACTTACTTGATCTTACTATAAGGTCAACCATTAATAGTCACTATTTTACCTGGGTGACTGGTGTATCAGGTTGCAACTCAGTCATAAAAGCACTAATAAGGGCAGAATTTGAGACTTTTATCTGTGATATAATAACACAAGGAAACAGTAAAAACAATGATGCAGACATGATGTATAGTTATTAGTATTAGCTCCAAAGATAAATGATTCATAAGCTTACAGGAATTTCTTCAAATATATCCACCCATGATAAGTTTTTCTCTCTCAACCTATTGTAACAACAAAGGTATTAAGAGATCATATTGCATCAAATAGTTCGTATGTAAACAAAATTTTTGCAAAATAGAAAAATTCCATACTTCTCCCCAGTAAAATTGTTATTGCGGTAAAGATCCATGAAGGAATCAGAAAGCCTCAAAGCCTTCAGAGCTAAGGCACCTTGATTTGCCCTTGAAGGGTCATAAATTATGCACACACACCTTCTAATATTCTCCTGCAATCATCCAAAATGAAAAACAAGTGGGATAAACAGTTGATTCATGTTAAGTTCATTCATTTGTTAGTAGTTTCATTGTTCCCTTAGTCGAGTCACAGCACACAAGCTTAATATAATAGGCAGAATAAAACCAGGCTTCCTCAATTGCATGCACTAAGATATTGAAAACGGAAATTTTATATAAAGAAATCCTGACATGGTAAGGTAAATATAAGTAAAACAAGCAGTTTAACTGTAAATAAAAAGCAGCAACTCTTAGGCCTATCTTAACCAAAGCAATCTTGCCGTGTCCTCTTCATCAGAATAGTTATCACAATTAAAGCACCACAATTTTACACCAACTAAAAATTGTATATTGACACAGTGTATATGCATAAGAACAGCCCTGGCAACAGAAGTATCTTACATATGAGAACAAAAAAGCATCGGGAATATCTTTGGTAAAGGATAGGCAGTTTGATCTATAGCAACAAGGAGATCCACAAAAGGGGTACTTAACTACAAAAGCCAGAGGTAGAAATAGTTTTTATTTTACTTGAAATCATACGATGAACTCACTTGTAATGAAATGTTATTTCGCTAACATACCCCCCAAAATTTTCCTTCAAAATCATACATCTTTGCGGCCATTGCTTATGCATTAAAAACAAACTATGTAAGTACCACAATTTAAACTACATATAAAAAATGCTTTAGTTCCCACATGATGAAACGATACAGCATGAAACAAAAGGTTGTTTAAGTATCATTATAACTTAATGCAATCCCAAAATCCACGTGGACCTCAGATCTTGAATCCACCAGAGAACTAACAAGAGTTTGAACAGTCAACTTGTTATCAAAGGAACAATCTCCATTCCTTATAATCAAAGTGTTGACTCAGAGTGAGGGAATTTTTGCTTATTTTGTGTGGTTAATCTCTTGTTTCCAGATCAGTTTACTTTTTCCTGGTTCAATTTCCTAATTTCCGTCAGCAGTTGACTTTGAGATTCGAGCCCAAAATTCAGCTACCCATGTTCAGGGATTCTAGTCACATCCCGAGCCCATATATATGTACTAGTTCTCTCTCTCAATGAAGGTGAGAAAATATTCTTCTTCTTTCTATATGGTTTTAGTCTTTCAAAGCAGACTCCAAAACCTTCATGCCACAGCCAGCCTTCATTGTAGAGACCGATAACTCAATAAAATCAGATTTCTTGTGTTTCAACTTACAAAAATGTCTGAAAACACCAAGTGCAGCCTACCACTTGCTAAAAATTGCCCCTCAACCTCTGTTAATCATAATCCCACTTTTTAAATAACAACCAAACTAAACCCACACTTTCTGAAAGGTTATCTAGCAAATGTGACTCAAACCCAGGAATGTCCAGCAGAAAAAACACTCAACAATAAGAATTTTGGAGGATTCAACAAACAATTGGAAAAATGAAAATCAACTGCGAACACAAATCCAGCTAGCACTTTTGCTCAGGCAGGTAATATTCAAGATCTACATCTCAAGCCACAGCAGAAATAGTCCTGGATTATTGAAATGGGCAAAATAAATCATATGACCAGTCTCTCCCATGTTAAACACAAACACTCCATATTAGTCTAGACAAAAAATAAAGATAGCAGATGGTATCTTTCTTCAATTTCCGGACAAGTAACAGTCCCTGTAAACTCCTTGTCAATAAAATCCGTCCTACATCTTCATATATTTTTGTGCATTCTTTTTCCCATAAGCAATATAACCAAGGACATAATTTGTTCAGTGGCACTTAACTGCTGCAAATGTGTTTATCAAGAATTTTTAAGGGGGAGGATGATTTTGCATCCACCTGTATTTGTGATCAAAATATTATGACCCTACTGCTTGAGAGAAAAACGAGCAATTTTCAATGTGAAGTTTGTAAGCTTCAAAAAGCACCCCGTGTAACTTTCCCAATAAGATAAAAATGCAGTTCTCCTTTGAGGATACCAAATATGGCAAATTCTAGATGGTTTTCTTGGCAATGTTGGTGAAATTCTTGAAGTCCAAAACAGACATTATTTAATTTTCCAGTCTTCCACAAGTAGATTTCTACTCAATTTGGCATCAAAATTCGATCCTTGAGATCTGATAATGGAAAAGGGTACTCCCACAAGGGTCTTATCATGAGCCTTTGTTGTCCATCAATCATCTATGAAAGATTCTTACCACAGCTCAAGAGGCAGTGAAGAACAAGAGTCAGAGAAATGACATGGATGAGGATATGGATATCTGTTGTCTCATTGAAAAAGAATGATACATGGGGCATACTTGACTTCCGAAGGAGTCAGAAAACTGTTGGTCACATATGGATATTCACTGTAAAAATATAAATCAGACTTGAACAGAAAGAAATCTAGGCACCTGTAACTAAAATGAACACCATTTGAACCTTGTTATCTCCAGCTATAAATTTGGATTGGCCACTACAGTAACTAGATGTAAATAATACAATTTCATACAGGGACTTGGAAGAAGAGGTGTATACTCGTAAGGTGAAAACTTAAAAAATCACTTTTGACCAAAGATTGGCTATCATTAAAGTCAAGGATACCATATATTGTTCGTCGAGATACATCTCTTGGCTAATTGATGATATTATTGTAGCTGGGGGTCCATGCTTGAAATGGGAAAATCAAAAGCATATCTACCCAAAGAATTCAAGATCAAACACTTAGGATTGATGTATCCCAGCTGAACAAAGGACTTTACATCTCACAACAAAAATAAGTCATTGACTGACTTAATGAAACTATAGTATACCAACAGAGACTCATTAAGCAAAATCGCAAACTAGGGATAATTGGAGTCAATGGTGGTCACAATCATTACCAGAGTGTAGAGAGGCAGCAAACTTACATGCATGCAACTTGAAATTGCACACGCTGTTAGTGTGGTAAGTTAATTTATGCACTCTCCATGAGAATCTCATCTTAAAGCATTGCATAGAATCCCAAGAAGTCTGAAATTCACTCCAGCAAAATATAAGTTCTTCTAGAAACAATGGAACTAGAAGTCTATATCAATACTAATTGTCCCAGCTCAAAGAATGATTGGAGGTCAACTACAGGACAGAAATGATTGGAGGTCAACTACAGGACAGAATCTTATTCTAGACAAATTTTTAGATTATGCATTTTAGATTTAAAAGATTACGATTAAAATAAAACCGTTATTAGAATCTTTGTCCTCAACAAAATAAAATAAAATTGATAGGACAACTGGACAAGGACAAGAACTCCTAATTGTAATAAAAGAAACAGAATGAAACCCTAAATAATTAAAATCTAATAACTACAAAGTTTAATATAATAGTAACACAAAGATTTAAAAGATTACACTCATTATGATATTGCAAAGATTAATTTCATTTTGATGATGAAATATCCGTAGAGTCCACAAAATCCCATAATATTCCACAAAGAAATATATGCAAAATTTCAAAACATACCTGGTAGTTCATAAATGTCTCAATCAATTCCACTGTTTGAAAACAACCTAGCATCGTTGATTGGTACCTGAAAATATTTGAGAAAACTTATTTGAATTTTGAAAAGCAATAAGGTGTCACACACGGGCCAACAAATATCATTCTTCAATAAAGGAACTTTACACAAAGGTGATAAGGCAGATGATAAAAATAAAAGTTATCTCATGTACTATAGCAAGCAACTTTCTGTTTTCTGAAGCTGCTAGAGGGTTCAAGGTGATGAGCAGATATTATGTGTACAATTGAAGATTTGAGAAACTTTTAATAATAAATTAGAAAAGCTAAGGATGTTGAGAATGTTTTTCGGGTGGGAACGATATTATGAGAAAAAGAAAAAGAGATTATTTAGGCATTACTCCTAAATTAGCCTAGCCATTGCAGCCGGGGTAACTGCATAACACAATCAAAACTGGTAAACTAGAAAACTGGAATTCAGAATAATTCCAGCCATTCATGCCTCAAAGGACAACTTATGAAACTAAATAAAGAGAGCTGACACACACTCCTTAAGAACATTAATTATGCTTGAAACTAGAGACAAGCAATCACTCTTAAAACTGATCATTCAAGACCCTAGGACTGACTTTCAGATTTTCCATGGAAAGCATTTGGAAAGATTAAGGTTGGCCTCTCATTCCCAAAAAAGAAAAAGAAACAACCAAGTAGCTCCAATATCACTGAAACCATACAAAATCAATTTATGGGTCTAGGGTTAATTTAGGCTCAATTTACATAGGTTTGTATTGGTAGGCCCGTATACTAAATACTAATAAAAGTGCCTAGCAAAACAAAATGCAGGGGATCTAGTTAGACACATAATTTCCTTTTAGTCAAATTTACCATCCAACAGTGTTGTTGTCCACATTAACCTCTCTTAGACACCTCATCATTTCAAGCTGGTAATTAGCACCATCAGCTTCAATCTCTTCATCCTCTTCCTGGATCTGTATTAACGTTCATAATGACAGAAAAAATAAACAGTACTCAATTAAAAAGCTTATAAAAGGAGAAGGAAAATCTGAACATGAACACTGTAAAATGCAGAAAACAGCCTACAATACCGGGAAGGGGAAACAATTGGTAACTTCAAGAACACTGCCAACATCTAACCCAAGAAGTTGTCCTGTCACCAAAGCTGGTGAAAACTCTTTGCAGTGTTTGATTATCTTCAATATAACCTGTTTCACAAAAGAAAACAAAAAATCTAAAGCGTGCTTCCTTCTTCTATAAAACATGTACATTCATTAACTGTTAGCACATTCAAGAGTGCTCTGGGCATCATCAAGAATACTTTTTAAATGGTTGGAGCAGTTTTCTTTCAATTTTGTAACGCTTGGCCCCAGAAAAAAAAAAATTAAAATTTTTTATTTATTTAAAAGAAGCATAGGACAAAGAAAAACACTTGCAGTAAGTGTTTCCCACAAAATCCCTTCAAGGAGAACTCAACTCTTAAATTGATTAACGTCCCCTAATCATATGCAACTTATAAGGATACTAACTGATTGATAAGATAATTATGCTTTGCATAAATATAAATTGATGACGAAAATCAATAGAAAACATTAACTTTCAGAACGAATCAAAAGGATCAGAGAAAGAATACCAATCCCTCGATCTGAACAACTCTAAGAGGCGGAGCAGCCTCCTCCGTCGATGCAACTTGGAGAAAAGACCTAGCCATAGCTGCATAGCACATAAAATCCTAATTCATAAATCATACACAATTAATGAATAAGATATAAATCCAGAAAGAAATGGAGAGGAACACAGACAGTTTGCCATAGAGACGATAAATTATTGACGGAAGCCTGTTTTCTCTATTCTTCCAAGCTTGTGGAAAAACCCTAGGTGTTTCTCAGGAAGAGGCTCACTGGCTCAGGCTCCAAAACAAAGAACCCTTTTTACAAGTGAAGAACAGGGACCGGGAGACATTTAAACGAAAAATAGTTTGAAGCTGATAAATATTGGAAAACTAACCCAAATTGAAAATGCTAGTGAAAAAGCCTAGGCAGTGGACTGGACTCTTTCCTATGGGCTCTTTTCCATGTGGTTCGAATTTTGTGGGCCTCATATATAATTAGACTAGACCGAAGCATTGAAAACAGTAAAAAAAACCAGTTAAGGGTTAGTGATGTTTGCCCCCACCTTTTTTCCTAATGGCACTCCATTTAACTCAGTTTTTCCTAATTACAATTTTATCCTCGACTTATTTCAAACAAAAAAAATACATTAAATAAAATATTTTTATTCACTAAAAATATATTTTACCCATACAATAAAAAAAAATATTGAAAGAATTCATAAATAGAATGAGAAGTCGAATGTAAAAAGGAAATTAATATAATCAATTTATAATTCTAAGATAAATTAACAAATATAAAAAATATTTTATAATCGTTTTATATTATCTTTTAATTTCTATTAGTAAATAGAGCAAATACTAATAAAAATTTTTTGCATACATTTCAATACCAAAAACTTATTTATGCATATTTTATATAAGTTTCAATAAAAAAAATTTAACTTTTCAAAGAAAAAAATAAAAATAATTCAAGACTAAATAAGATATAATTATATTAATGAAATATAAAAATTAAAAAATAAAGAAAATAAAGAGTGAAGATTTACTTGCTAGATAAATGATATAATTTTGTTATTCTTATAAATACAAAGAAATATAAATGATAGTACTGAAAAATGATAAATGATAAAACTATTAAATATATAGGGATATTTTTGACAGTTCATGGGGTTGTATTAATAAGGGAGGGTAATACAAAAAGTGGAAATATCATCATCCAGCACTTAATTAAGAATATCTCCTAAAAAATTTATAAATTATATTATTTTATAAGATAATTTATATAATAAAACCAAGCTATTATAAATATTATTTTAATTTTTTATATTTTATTAATAACTCTAAACAAAAATTAAATCATCAATGGTTGTTTATGTTTGATGTCTTTTAATATTTTATGTAAGTAGATAAATCAAGCATAATTATTCATTGAATTTAATTAAATAAGATTATTTATTTATATATAGTTATCTTGTTTGATTCTATTAAATAAGATTAATTCTATAAATATTAATTTAATTAGTTTAAGATTAATAAAAAAAATTAGAAAATATTTTAATATAAAATACAATAAAAAGCAAAAATATTAGCTATTTGAATATTAGAATTTTTATTTAATATAACATAATATTATAGTGTATATATGATTAAAAAAATAATATTACATTATTAAAATGAGTCTTAAACAAATTTACATAGCACGATTCATTTAACTTATCATATCTTAAAAGAATTGATGAATAAATATGTTAAAACATGAATATGAATCATTTAATAATTGAGAGTCAATTTTTCTCGGTTCAAATGAATTTATATGTATTGAGTTTGTATCAAATAATTATTTTTTGATCCAAATCATCACCCCTACTTATAATTACCTATCAATAAATTTTTTACACCAAATAATAAAACTAATATAAAAATTATTTTTTCTTCTCAAATATTTTAATTGTACATTTTTTTCATTTGTCCTTCTAGATATTATATATACTAAAAAATATATTTCAATTTTAAAAATTAAAAGGTGCATAAAAATGCAGTATAAAAGGTATTTTGCATAAAAATGCGATATAAAAAATATTTTGTATAAAAAATGAGATATAAAAGATTTTTCAAATTAATATAAATAATAATTTTGTTGACCTCTGTGTCATACAATTCTTTTTTTATGATAATAAATGTATTGTTTAATCAAGTCAAGAAAAAAGAACTTCAAGAGTTTCAAAAAAATCAAAACTTGAAAAATTAAAAATCACAAGTGTAATATCTTAAATACAAGTATTTCGTATGTAAGCTTGTGTGTATATTGATTATGTTTTAAGTGCTGTGATAAGTTAAAAGTTATCATTTTTTATAAGTCAATATTTTTCGAGGTCCAAATTATCATAATTTTTAAACTTAAAGTTTTTGAATGTAATTATTATATTTTTAAATCTATAAAATTAGGGATTAATTTGTTAAACTCTTAAACATGATGAAAATTAGACCTATTTACCAGAATTTGAAAATCTTGCATTTAAGTCCAAAATCTTGACAGGTTTTAAATTCTTGGAAATATGTTTAATTTTTGCTAGGTTTAAGAGCTTAACAGAATAATCCCTAATTCTGGAGATTTAAAAATATGACAATTAAATCTAAAAATTTTAACTTTGAAAAATATGACAATTTATCTGTAGAAAATATTTTAACATCAAAAAAGATTATTTGGAGCTTATCACAACACTTAAAACATAATCAATATATACCTAAACATATACAGGAAATATCTACATATAAAATTATATACTTATGACTTTTAATCTTGAAGCTCTTAAAGTCTTTTTTTTCCTTTACTTGATTAAACAACTCATTTTATGATCATTAAAATAAGGAATTTTATGATATAAAAGGTCAACAATCTCTTTCTTTTTGATGATAATAAAATGATAAAGATGCGAAAAAAGTTACCACCTCTCAATTTGAATCAACCTCTTCCTACAAAAGACAATCAAAGCATACAAAACGAAAGACACTTCCATATGCTTAGTTTTTGTACTTCCCCTTTCATATCATTTTCATTTTCTCAATCAATTCAATACAATACCAAATCATAAATATAAATACACATTTTCTCTTCCTTTGACTGTCACGCCCCGACCCTAATCGGCCACGTGGCAATCGTCGCGAATCCCAGAAATACATCCTATTTTTTAGAATGCACCTCTAGAACCCGCAAGGCATTAGTACCTATTTTCAAACTCATTAACCAACAATAAAAGAAAAGAAAAGAAAATGGAAGATTTTTAATCACATTAACATCAATCTTAGTATTTTTACAAAATACAATACAATATCCTCATGGCCA
>JAVXUL010000010.1:9545451-9557152 GCA_035590515.1 Trichilia minutiflora | reverse complement strand
CATTTCATTTATGAGGAAATAGAAATAAAGAGTGTCCACTCACTACTTAGGGAGGGTATACACTCCCTAGTTCTCCTTGTTCTTCGGCGACTCACGCGAATGCCTCGATCTCAAACCGTCGCCTAACCACACACATAACAATACTATTAATTCCCCGTTCCAATATGCACATGAATTCGAATGCATGAAAATACGTGCTAAACCCCATATTTCTATCATCGAACTAATAGGCAACATTTATCCAAAATCCTCATAACCCGTCAAATTATCTAATTAATACCGACATGGACCCACATTGTAATTAAACTAGCTTATTACGATTAATATACGTGATTTCAACTTGTGGGCCCCATGCTTTCACCAGAACAGTAATCAGAGTTACTATTTATATATACCCAAAATTTCTGAAATTATATTTCTAGCATCCTACGACTTCTACGATTTCCCTATAACCTATATTACGCATAAAATCTATGAATTAAGCGATAAATCTAAGAAAAATAATACGAAACCCATACGAACAAAAATACTTAAAACAATTAAATAAATATATGGATGAGTAAGAATCAAAGCTACGAACCTCGTGGTATGGTCGGTTTGCTCCGATTTCGCCTCTAACACAAAAATCCCTAATTTCTCCCAATAACCCTAATTCCTCTTTTGCGCGAATCCACGTTTCTACCACCAAATTAACGCTCCCAAGTGGTTAGACACGGGGAATGCAGTTCGTCTGCGAAGAGAGATCGAGATTTCGACAAAAATTCTAGGTGAGAGCTGATTAAGATTAAGCAGAGGAGAGAACGTGAGGGAGGAAGAGAAAGGAAGAAAAGAAGAAAAAAAAAGAAGAAAAGATGAAAAATTCGGCCCCCTAACTCCTTTTTATAAAAAAAATGGGTGAAATTATCATGTTGCCCTTAAGTTTTCTTAAGGAGGAAACTTCTAAAAGAGGGCAATTTTATCATTTCGCGCTGATTCGATTGTACGAATCGAAGATTCGTTCGATCGAACCACCCCATTCGATCGAATAAACAGTATTTCGGTCGAAGAATCCCTTAGCGTCTACAGAAGTCAGAGAGCTCACAAATTATCGGTCGAACAAAACGATGTTCGATCGAATGAGTCAACACTTCGATCGAACGAATGCCCAATTCGATCGAATAAATCCCTCTATTCGTTCGAACGAATTTAAAGCCAAAATTTTTTCGAGAGTCCACACAATGTCGGTCGAACGAATCACCCATTTTGATCGATCGAACCGGCCAAAAATTTAAAATCTCACTTAAATATTCCCCACTTGAACCTAGAATTACACTCACAACCACATGAACATGAAATGAATGCAGATGTATGAACGGAAGAAGGAGAAAATGATAAATATACCCTTAAAATAAAACACGGGATGTTACACACGATTTATTCAAAAACCTGTTTTAATTCATATTTTTCAAATCCACAATTTTCAAATTTATATTCATAAGCATCCAATTCAAATATATATTTTTGAGTCATAAATTCATTCTATATCTACCCTAAATTCACACTAAATCCAATGATTACGTTCAACAATAATATTTAACCACACTCAAAATATCCATTCAATCAAACCATACTAGTTATTTTACAACAAAAAAAATCATTCTTAAACATAATATATTAACAATAATTAATGTATAGAATAAAATTTAAAATAAATCTTAAATATAATTGCTGAATTTTTGGTTGTTGGTGGAAAGCTTCGGAGGAACCGGTGGTCAATTTTGATGGATAAAATCAAATTGTGAAAAAACTAATGCTTTTGAAAAGAGAGAAGGGTAGAATGAAAAGAGAAATAATTTGATCAACTAAATATTTATATAAGAATAATTTAGTTTAAAAAAAAAATAAAATGGATCATTTTTTAATGAAATTTTATAATATGTTGCCTTTTGGATTCATACTCTAAAAATGGGCTAATTTTGGTTAATGACCACATTGTTATTTGTTAGTACAAAATGTGCTCGAGTTACTAAACAGGATGGTTATCCTAGAAGCGCGTGACTGTAAGTCTATGGGGGAATGCCAGAGTAGCATATGTAGTTTTAGTTAAAAGACTGTAAACCCTAATGATTAATACATATACCTTCCACACTCCCGTCTTCTTTCTCCGCAACACACGCAATCTCTTTCTTTCTTGGTTCTTTAAACCCAAGAGAAGTATCGGCTCTCCAATTGAGCTAGGGGTTATATAGAAATATTCTAAGATCAACGACCTTTATTCAATTTTGATTTTTCCTTACGGTATGGATCTCCCTAGCCTTGCTTTGGTCCTCCAAGCTGCTCTTAGCCAAAACCCAGATGAAAGAAAAGCTGCCGAGCAAAGTCTCAATCAGGTATTTTATTTATACTCATCAATTCAATTCAATCCAAAGTTTTATTTCTTATAATATTCGTTGCTGTTTTGTTTTTTTGTCGTAGATAGTTAATAATTGATGAATTAACTCTAACTTAACATTATTTTGAATTAACCCGTGTTAGTTATTTTTACTAGAGTTGTTTATACGATTAGGTTGATTGAATGGAAAAAAATAGCCACTAAATAACTACCAATAACGGATGGATATGGGATTATAATAAGATTATTCTTAGCTCGGTTTTCAGTGATGATTTGACCTTCATATTGTACTGTGGAGATCAATCTAAAGCTTGATAGATGCACTTGCTGATTTTATTTTGATGGATATTTCATGTTTTTTTCTTTTTCAGTTTCAATACACTCCACAGCATCTGGTGAGGCTATTGCAGATCATTGTGGACAGCAACTGCGACATGGCGGTGCGACAAGTGGCCAGCATTCATTTCAAGAACTTCATTGCGAAGAATTGGGCACCACATGAGCCAAGTATTTATATCCTCTTTCGACATTCAAACTATTTAAACCATTGCCCATAGTCATTAATGCTTATGATATGTTATCTATTTGATTGCAGATGAGCAACAAAAAATCTCACAGGGTGAAAAAGACATGGTGAGGGATCACATCCTTGTCTTTGTTGCTCAAGTTCCCCCGCTGTTAAGGTATGGATTGACAGTTTCTTTATCTTCCATGTTCAAAAGCTGTGGCATCACCGTCTTTTCTATTTTTTACATTTGTTAATATATTATGTAACATTTTGAGCTCTATAAAATTTTTTTGTGTATATAAATATATTATAAAGCATGCATGTTGTAGTTAACTGTAAGTTTGGTGTTCAAATGCTAGTTGTGGTACACAGAGCCAACTAAATTTTCTCCCTTGATATTTAGTTTAGTTTACTATATTTATTTTTATCTTCCTTTTACTTTCTGTTTAGTTTGAAAAATGTCTTTAACATATATCAGGATTCACTGTTGTTAAAGCATAATTCATCTGATATTATTGGACCTATTGTGTAGGGTACAGTTAGGTGAGTGCCTCAAGACAATTATTCATGCTGATTATCCTGAGCAGTGGCCGCATCTTCTAGACTGGGTGAAGCATAATTTACAAGATCAGCAAGTTTTTGGAGCTTTGGTTGTGTTGCGGATTCTTTCTAGAAAATATGAGTAAGTATACACACACACACACACACACACTCTCACATGTACAAACACTTTCATTTTTGGAGAAACACATGTACAAACACACATACATACTTTTCATGTATCAATATTTGGATGATTTGTGCATTTTTCATTGAAATGCACAAAGTTCCTTTCTTGTTCTACGATGCATACGTTTGCTTTGAAATTGTTTTATGTCTTAAACTACTCCAATCTCTATTCAGGTACCAATCTACGGATAGTACCTCTATGAAAGGGTATAGAATCCATGAGTAAGTAGAGCTATAATTTTCGAAACATTGTTAGATTGGTTTCCTTCTTAATATATAGATGGATATAAATCAAATCTAACTTTTTAACCTTTTGATTTATAAACTTCAATGTGGATAAGCTATTTACTTCTCTGTCTTTTGAGTCTTCAATTTTGGATTTGTCTTGTAAAGTTTAAGCTGTTTACAATAACATCAATTGGTGCATTGGTTACAAATTTTCTTAATTTTTCTGTCGAAGGGCAGATTTAATCTGGATCATGCTTGTTAGTCAGTGTCGACTGTAAAGCAGCCAATTTGCAATATTGCCAAAATGATTGTGCAAAGCTTTTACAATTTGTTCTACTGAAGTTCTTCTGTTTGTCTCGTTTCTTCAATGATCTGGCTATTTCATTCACGCAAAATCACCCATAATAAAGCAAAAATTGGACATTCAAGAAAAAGCTCTCACTGGGGAAAAGAAAATAAAGACTTCATTGCTGGAGGGTGGTTATGAGAGTTCTGATTTTGCTTCTTAGCAAGAACCGAACATATATGGAACTGCACATATAGAAAGTTTCTTAATGGAAATCATTCAAAATTAATTGGATTTAAATATGATGTTTAAGGCCCCAAAAAATAATTCTAAATTAAAATTTAAGGAAATGATTCAATTAGCCCCAAAACAAGAGTACTAATTTAGAAGCTTGAGCTAACCAACCTACTGGTTTGTTTCAATTGAGTTTTGTAGTTTTGTCTGTTTGGTTCGGTTTGCTTTTTATGAAAGCTGAAACTAAACTTGCTTTTCTTTTATTATTATAATAATAATAATTATTATTATTATTACTACTACTACTACTACTTTTAAGGCTTTGATGCATTCTTTACCATTTGCAGAACAAGACTATATACCCAATTGTGTTGGATGCTGAAGTAATCCAATTCTTTGTTGTTCTAGGTTCAAGTCAGATGAGGAGAGGTCGCCAATTTACCGTATTGTCGAGGAAACATTTCATCATCTTCTCAATATATTTAATAAGCTTGTCCAGATTGTCAATCCATCGCTGGAAGTAGCAGATTTGATCAAGCTTATTTGTAAAATATTCTGGTCATCCATATATGTAAGTTCCTGTTGTGAATTTATACAACTGCACTTATTTTTATTTTGGATTTTTATGTACTATTTTGTGCTTTGATGTGATTTTGTGGTTTATATAAAAGTGTAATGTTTAGTTGTCAAGACTCGTTCTGTTTCTGATATTACTTCTGTATGGATCATGTTTTGGAATTGAATTATGTCTTTCCATTTCCTTTTGCTGCTTTGGTTTTAAGGATAAACTTGGAACTTAGTTGTGAATGCGTACATTTTGCAGTTGTTATACTATGGTATGGGAGAAGATGTGTGCCTTTCATGGGAAGAATCATTTTTACATCTACAGTTATTTCCGTTAGTTTAAGATGTGCGTCTAATAAATTCCTGCTTTAATTTTTTCTTGCATAAAATTGTTTAGAAGTAACATAATAGATAGTTCTGGTAATTGTTCTCTCTTTTATCAATGTAAAACAAAGTCTTTTGCCTCTCATATTGTTGCCCAAGCAGTAATGTTCTTACATAGTTTGTTCATAAGTTAGCTTCATTACTTCTCTGATAGTGTCTGTTTATTCATTTTACATAGTGATAAGTTTTTAGTGCGATTTTTGACTATTCAGCAACTCTGTGTGATTAGCTTATTCTTTTATCAATGAGAGATAAATGATTAGTTTACTTGTTTTCTTTTCAGTTGGAAATACCAAAACAGCTTTTAGATCCAAATGTTTTTAACGCTTGGATGATTCTTTTCTTGAATGTTTTGGAGAGGCCTGTTCCCTCGGAAGGTGAACCTGCTGATCCTGATCTAAGAAAATCATGGGGTTGGTGGAAGGTGAAGAAATGGACTGTTCACATATTAAACAGGCTATACACTAGGTAATTTCTTTAATTTGGAATGAATTTTCAGTAGTTAGTGTAAGCCTTGCACCATGATGTTTGTTTTTGACTGGCCATTATCATTCAAATACCTATATCTTGTTTTAGGTTTGGAGATCTGAAACCTCAAAATCCAGAAAACAGAGGTTTTGCTCAAATGTTTCAGAAGAATTATGCTGGGAAGATCCTGGAGTGCCACTTAAATCTGTTGAATAGGATCCGTTCTGGTGATTATTTACCCGATAGAGTTACCAACCTTATTCTTCAATATCTAAGCAACAGGTATGGACTGTTATTGCAAATATATTATATATTTCCTATCAAAGTTACTAACTTTATTCTTCAATATCTAATCAATAAGTATGTGCTGTTGTGTCAAATAAGTATATATATCTTCTTTCTGGTTTTAATTCTTCTTTTATTGCATGCCATCTTTCTTGGAAACATTAATTATCAGTGAATGATCTTCAATAAAAGTTGTGCATCTACACTGTTGAAAAGGACATATTTGGCCATACTTGAAGGCTATAAGTCTGGGTAATTAAGCGATGAAGTGATAATTTTGATGAGCAATGTTTGAGTATACTTCTGAATATGTGCTTTCTCTGCTTGATTTTGCCTATCACCTTGTTGAACTTCAATTATGAGCGTTTGAATTTTTATGTTTTATTTAGGTAGAAGGTATCTTTCTTGCATATGCCTTTATGGCTGGTTGATCAACTTGCTAAAATTTTGGATTTTAATTTATTGATATATCCACAATAAGTGGTTAACGTAGAGGCCAATGTGAAGATAATGATTTATGGGTATTAAAAATCATTCATTGATCAGATTCTCTCTTAAATATTTTTCCTTGTGCCATTAGGATGGTGGGAAAACTTGAAGCACCAAAAAGTAGGAGGAAAATATAGTCTATGCTTTGACTGCAACACTTTACAATGCCTAACCTTAATGCGCAAAAATGAATGTTGGACAGGAATATATCTGTGCTGTATCCCAGAGGAACCTTGAATAAACCACTGCTGAATTTGCACTGCTAAATTATTGGGGTTTCATCTAATTCTACAGACCTATCTTTATTTAACCTTGATTCATTTGTCTATTTGGAATGCTAAACCTGAGTATATTGAATAAAAATTGTTGTTGGACTCTTCAGCTTTCTGAACTAGCTAAAATTCATTTTGTCGTTTAGCTACCTATTGAATCAATTCTTGCAGTGGTAGCATAATCATTTTCTCTTTTATTTCTTTTTTCGACTTGCTATTTTTTCTATGCATTTCTGAAAATAAATATTCTTTTGTCATTTTTCTTATCTTTTCTATTTCAATGTTGGGGATGAATACTCTTGGTTCTTTCAGAAGTCTTATAGTCGTATGGTGTAGACAAGATCAAATAATTAATTACTACTATTTATTTATAAAGAGATGGCTGTCGGCAGACAGTCATTTTCGAAGAACAGGGATAACATCAGAAAGTAGTTTTACCCTTTTATAAAATGTTGATTGCATTTGTGAATGCAGTTTTGACTAAATGCTTATTGAACACATATTACATCTTTTTTTCAAAAATAAAAGTGAAAACACCTTGGTAATTGAATATAGCGTAGCTGCTAAGTTTTCCAAGTTCTAGAAACAAAAGTCAACTTGAGAAAAAAAGGGAATTGGTTTGATAGGATGCTACCGTCCAAGATTTGATTTGACAACTTTCACATCTTTCCTTCAAGCTTGTGCATGTTATGAAGCTATTTATCATTGAATGGTTTAGTTACCTCCTGCATGGCTTTTCTGTCTTAGTGTTGCTTGAAATGCTCTCACTGCAACAATTTTTTTAACCATCAATTTATTATTTTGTTATTTTGCAGTGTTTCAAAGAATAGTATGTACAATTTGCTGCAGCCACGACTTGATGTCCTCCTTTTTGAAATAGTTTTTCCTCTTATGTGCTTCAATGACAATGACCAAAAGCTTTGGGATGAAGACCCTCACGAGTATGTGAGAAAAGGCTATGGTGAGTTTTCAAAATCTGCTTGAATTTGTTTTTAAACCCAGGGCAGGAAAGGTGGTATAAGTATTCCATTGACTTGCTGCAGATATCATAGAAGATTTATATAGTCCCAGGACTGCATCCATGGATTTTGTTAGTGAGTTGGTTAGAAAACGTGGAAAAGAGAATCTTCAAAAGTTTATTCAATTCATTGTGGAAATTTTTAAGAGGTATTCTTTCACATTATGAATTTACTATGTGTAGTTTGATCGAGTGCTCTAATAATTTTTTGGAACTGTTGTTGATTAGGTACGATGAAGCACCATTGGAATATAAACCTTATCGGCAGAAAGATGGTGCACTGCTTGCTATTGGAGCTCTTTGTGACAAATTGAAACAAACTGAACCCTACAAATCTGAACTGGAGCGCATGTTGGTGCAACATGTTTTCCCCGAGTTCAGCAGTCCTGTTGGTCACCTCAGAGCCAAGGTTTGATATGTTCCAATACTCAAATTTTATGCTGGAATGCTATGATTTTTTTATTTGCATATTAGGTTGATAGATCTTTCTCCCTACGTACTTTGAGTTGAGTTTCAACATAGTCTCTACAATATGGATTTCAAAAATATGGATGTTGAATATTTATCACTACCGCAACAGTAATCTTCATGTTAAACTTGGTGGAAAAACACTGACATATGATTTGGAATAATTTTGGAGTCCGAGAAAGAGTGAATACTTTATCAGTCTATGCATATGATCGTAACAATTATTTAATCATATTTGTTGCATCCTATTATATATACTATTAGGGATATTTAATTCTTAGATGTGTAGAAAAGTAATCTAGGTTTTGAGAATTAATTGTGGTTCTTCTAAATTTCTCCACTTTTTCATTGCCCTCTACAATTCTTAACTTTGTATGAAGTGTGGCAATTACACACTTTGCTTGGCTGTCAGCTGAGTAACTTTTGGGACAGAAATGTCTCTCCTTTTAACCCACGTCTTTCACATGACTAGCTACATGCATCTTCTGTCTGTTGAGTCTATATGTTAATGATGGAAGGTCTATATTACAACACTTGTTGGAATTTAAGGTTGGTATCATCACAATTGAAATTGCTATTACAGTCTTACTGAAATTTTATGCAGGCCTATTGTTACTAAAAGTGAAACTATGGTTCTTGTTTTTGGTACATCCTTGCTTTCATCCTTTGAAGGAAATGCATTGAGTCTAGATGTCAATCATCGTCTGCTTGTATTGCACCAGTTTGAGAAATTCAAGGCTGATGCTTTTGCAATTGAAATAGTGTTACTGTCAATGAGTACCAAATGAGATTTAGGCTGTTACAAATGATACCATACTTTCATTTAAGCTTCTTATTGTGTTGGTTTCCAGGCAGAATAATCAATGCACATATTTCTTGATCCCAATGAAGGTTGCTTGTCTTATACGGGCATTTCTACTCTCTTTACGTGTACTTGCAATTTTTTCCTTGAATCTTGTCCGCAAGAGGTCCATGCCATCTAATTGTGGGGGCAAGATTTTTCCTTTTTGAATGTTACGATATTACAATCTATTGATATTAATCACCAAGGTTTTGCATAATAAAATAACAGCCTAGGAGCAAAATAAATGATAACATGAGCAGCATTCACATTCTTGGTTTATTTAATGTTTGAGTGGGATTTCGTTCTGAATTCTTTTTATTGCACCCATTTCTGGGTATTAGAAAAAAAATGATGCGGTTATTTCCTTTATCTTGGTTTGCTAATACCCTATCTTGGTTTACTTTTAGCTAATGCATATATTTATTCATCTATCATATTATCCCCAGTTTTTGATCTGTGATATATTCTTCTTCTTTTTTTTTTTGGGTTGTGTGTGTGATAGGCGGCATGGGTTGCTGGACAGTATGCTCATATCAACTTCTCAGATCAAAACAATTTTCGTAAAGCATTGCACAGTGTGGTTTCTGGTTTGCGCGATCAAGAACTACCTGTTCGTGTTGATTCAGTATTTGCATTACGGTCATTTGTTGAAGCTTGCAGAGGTATGTAGCTGCTAATGTGTCTGTGTGAGGTTGTGCTCAGGCATTTGTGTGTTTTGCTCTATCCTTCTTTTGTTAAAATATAAAGAGGTACCTGACAAAGAGTTTTGTTAACCATTCAGATTTGAATGAGATTCGTCCGATCCTTCCTCAACTACTTGATGGTAATCCTTCGTACTAGTAACAGACTTCATTTTTGTTTTCAGAAATCTTGGGCAGTACTTGTTTATTAGAGGTTCCTCGATTATTTGTTCACAAAGAGTTGTGACCTTTTTTACTGCAGAATTTTTCAAACTTATGAATGAGGTTGAGAATGAGGATCTTGTCTTCACTTTAGAGACTATAGTGGACAAATTTGGGGAGGAAATGGCGCCTTATGCTCTTGGACTATGCCAGAATTTGGTACTGCATGTTTTTATCATTTCTCAGATAGTTTTACTGGCAGTCATACTATTTCTGTTTGAGACTCTCTTTGTTGGCTTCACTTTCAGGCAGCTGCATTTTGGAAGTGTATGAACACTGCTGATGCTGATGAGGATGCTGATGATCCTGGTGCTTTGGCTGCAGTTGGTTGTCTGCGTGCTATAAGCACAATTCTCGAATCAGTTAGCAGGCTTCCTCACCTTTTTGTCCAAATCGAACCAACTTTACTTCCAATTACTCGTAGAATGTTGACAACTGATGGCCAAGGTAAGTATGTTATACAACACCTTGTTTTGCTCCTTTTTCATTTCTCTCCATTTTTTTTCTTAATATAACGAACTAATCTTATTTATAGTATTCTGTCCGTCAATTTAGCTTATTATATAATTGGTAGAAGTGGCTTTAGTGCTCAAAATCTTGGTATAAGAGCATTGCAGAAATAAATCTGAATTTTCAGAATTTTACTGCACATAATACAGTACTTAAGAGATAGATGCATCCTTTGTTTTCTTTTGTGAGCCAAGTTGTTAGTATTGTCTTTTCTATGGACAGTGGACGAAAGCAACTTCTTCTCTTTAGAAGGAACTTTAGCCATGTACATTACACTGAAGGGTTCAAACAGAGGAATATTTTTTATCAAAAAGGCCATGGAAGAAGGATTTAGCTGAAAACATACCTGAATTTTCTGGGGTCCATACTGTTTTATCCACCCTATATTATCATGGTAAACAGCCTGTATGATCCCAATAAGATGAGATATTACCTGACAACCTTAGCAATTACTGAGGGTGTAGAGTTCGGCAGTAGTCCTCACTTCAGAACTCTATGAACTTAAGAAGGCAAAAGGACTTAGGGTGTTCGATAAAAGAAAGTGCGAAAAGGTGCAATGAAGTTGTGATACTAATTCATTTGCGTTTATATTAGTATTTTCCCCATTTTCTTGAGGATAGTAGAACCGATAACATAGTATGGATCATGAACAAGATTCCTGTTCAAAACTTTATTTTCCAATGTTGTTTTAATGCTTATGGTATCATTCCTAAGCATCATGAGATGCTGGAGGTTGTTTGGTATTATTTCCAAACTCCAATTTTTTTTTTTTTTAAATTAAGAATGACAAGGACTTTGTTTGGTAAGGTATCTTATGAAATTGTCACCATTTTTTCCTATTTGTCTGACATTCATCACCTCAAGTATAACTAAAACATTTTCTTTGTTTTCAATTTTGGATCATAGTTCGCACATTCAAATTCTAAAACACCAAATATAGATTTTAAAAAACAAATTTCAAAAACACTATTCTAAAATGAATGCCAGATGTATCCTGGTATTCATTTGTTACATTATCAAATATCTAAGATTCAATAATTCGTTTTAACACATCTTCTTTATCCTACAGAGGTTTTTGAAGAAGTTTTGGAGATTGTATCATACATGACCTTCTTTTCTCCTACAATATCGTTGGATATGT
>JAVXUL010000010.1:9494501-9526383 GCA_035590515.1 Trichilia minutiflora | reverse complement strand
CAAGGCGATACTTTCAAGAAAACCTGATCGCCTATCTCAAACTCCAATGCTCTCCTCCGAGTATCAGCATAGGATTTTTGTCTATCTTGGGCTGTTTTAATATTTCTCTAATAATCTTGACTTTCTCAGTAGTGATCTCAATCAACTCGGTATCATCGAGCTTTCTCTCACCAACCTCAGCCCAACACATTGGGATTTTGCATTTTCTATCATACAAAGCCTCATAAGGCGCCATCCCTATGCTAGCCTGAAAACTATTGTTATATGCAAACTCTATCAATGATAGGTGCGTATCCCAGCTGCCTGAGAATTCAATAATACATGCCCGAAGCATGTCTTCTAGCGTCTGGATGATCCTTTCTGACTGTCCAACAGTCTGAGGATGAAATACAGAACTGAAAGTTAACTAAGTGCCCATAGCTTTCTGAAGTCTAGGCTAGAATCGAGATGTAAAATGGGAATCCTGATCTGACATTATAGTAACTGGCACTCCATGCAGCTTGACAATCTTTGAAACATACAACTTGGCCAATTTCTTCAAGGAGAAATTCACTCGAATCGGCAAAAAATGAGCTGACTTAGTGAGTCAATCTATAATCACCCAAATGGTATCGTGGCCCGCCTGAGTCCAAGGCAACCCAACCACGAAGTCTATAGTAATATGCTCCCACTTTCACTCATGTATAGGTAGAGGCTGTAAAGTCCCTGCAGGTCTCTGGTGTTCAGCCTTAATCTACTGACATATCAAACATCTAACCACAAACTGGGCTATATCCTGTTTCATCCCCGACCACCAATAACTCTCTTTGATGATACGGTGCATCTTAGTATTGCCCGGGTGTATAGTAAAAGCAGAACTATGGGCGTCCTCTAGGATAGCCTCTCTTAAGCCTCTGCCACTGGGCACACATACCCAACCTCTGAAAGTCAAAGTCCCATCCTGAGTGAAGTAGAAGTCGCTCCCCTTGGCATCTCTAATCTTCTGGCAAGCTCTGACCAACTCACTATCTGACATCTGGCTCTGTCTGATCTGATCAACTAGGGTACGTCTGACCACAAAGTTAGCCATCAAGGCTCCAACCTCATCATACCCTAGAAAAGAATAAATAGAAGATAAATCATGTTCTATCAAGAAAGGTATCAATACGAATGAATGAGGTATCGATGTTCAGTATCAATAAAAATGGGTGTAGTATCAATATTTAAAGTGATATTAAAAGAGAAGAGAATTAATAACATGATAAGTATCGATATAGATGAAGAAAGTATCAATATTTCAAACAATTTGAATGATTAGATAGAAACCATCAAGCTTCCAACATTAAATGAGTTTTCAAAAGGTTGACAAGTGTCATTTAATGATTAGGTTGAACCAAAAAGGTAGAAAAATTAAAAGCTGGATATTTATTGTGCCCCTCAGCTTTTTGTTTTTCGAGCATTTTAAAATTATGCATCATGAATCGATAAAAGTATTGATACATGGTCCTAACGTATCGATACACTAAGCAAAAATATATACTGCATGCAGGCTTCGAAAGAAAGTATCAATATGAAAAAGGTGGGGTATCGATACTTGTGGGAAAGTACATGCAAAGGTCAGTCTTATCAAAACAAAGTATTGATACAAACATAAGCAGTATCAATAATTATAATGATTAATGCTAAAATATATCGATACATTCGATATATATATAGATATTAAAAGTCAACGACATTAGATATTATCCAGATGATAGTATCACCACACTTCTTCAATATCAACATAAAATCAAACAACATTTATCATGCACAAATGAATTCTAATACCACAAAATTTTTTCTTATCAAGATTTTTTTAAAGATGTCAGTTAATTGTTTATTAGTGTTGACATAATCAACGTAAACATCCCCTTTTTGCACATGATCTATGATGAAATGATACCTTATCTTTATGCTTTGTTCGTGAATGACGTACTGGATTTTTGATCAGGTTTATGGCACTTGTATTGTCACATATGATTGGAATCTTGTCAATTTCCATGCCATAATCTGATAACGGATGTTTGATCTAAAGAAGTTGTGCACAACAACTTCCTATTGAAATATATTTAGTTTTTGTGGTTGATAATGCAATTGTGTTTTGTTTTTTACTAAACCCTAAAACTAATACACTTCCAATCTTTAACCATCGTACAATATATATCAATCATAAATATCATTTCATCCATAATCATAGTACATATACATATACATTATACATAGCAACCTCATATCTATCAAGAATTCGGCATTCTTCTAGCCTCAATATCATATGACCCTTCAACGATTACATCAATCTCTCACAACATTCTATAAGATTTTCACACATCTTAACATATCCATATGCATAAGCATTATTATGAAATGATATGAAAATATAGATAAATATATAGTTATTCCGCTCATAACTCATAAAATTCATAATCTATACTATTTTTACAGAACTTTTCAAAAAATTAGCCTTTCATAATTATTAAAAAAAATAATGAAACATAAAAGAAATTTTGTATACATACAATCTCATAGCATATACACAACATTTATCTCATATAACATTTTAACATCATACATAAACATATATCTATTAAATTGTCTCTTAATTTTGTGTTAATTATACTGTATTTTCATTATTTCTATAACCAACTTTTAACGCTTTTGTATTTATTTTATGCTAACATTCATCCTCAACTAATTCAAAAAGTTTTGTTAATCATATCATTCTAATAAACGCACCCTGTCCATTTCTCAATGCTTATTAACTCTATCATAAACATATATAGATAGATAGATAGATAGATAGATAGATAGATAGATATAGAGATAGATAGATAGATAGATAGATAGATATAGAGAGAGAGGTATCATACATGGATAATCTACATTACAAAGTATAAAGTTATTAATCATATCTTATTCATGCGTGCACCCGCGCACGCGCACGCGCCTGCGCGTGCGCACACACACACACACACATATATATATATATATACACACACATAAACAGAGTATAAAATATAAAGGACAATTAGTTACCTTCCCTTACTCGTAACATATTACCACATCCTTTAAATATTTTATCGAACACTTGGTATGGAACTTACATGTCTTCCTACATTCTATGTAATTGTATATATCTCATTATAAAGTTTCATAATTCATTTATCCCATCATGAATTGCATTATTCATGGCAACATTCTTAATCATTGAATTCATAATATATCGACACCTGTAACCACTTAGATATTTCATCAAACACTTGGCATACCAAATGCTCCTAACCAATCTTTTCTAAATTTTAAGCCTAATATACCCTATTTTACAAATATTCAATATCATAAATTTATACTAACAAGTTAATGTTATCACTTACAATAAAAATTCAAGCTAAACAACTAAGATTAATCAAATCATAAATCTAATCCATATCACTTACTTAAATTCATGAAAAACATAGTTTTTATAGTGAGAAATTACTCACCCGGGGTTTATCCAACCTTTACACGGTAAAACTTCTTTTTTTTGACGTTGATGTACGTACAAAATTAAAATTTTATCATAGCTACAGTGGAGCTTCGGGCACTGTTTCGATGAATTTTCCAGTATTCTATGATCAGAATCTGATACCTCTCATTGACAAGAGTTCAATAGTGCAAGCGATGCATCAATTTAAAGTGTATGCACGAAGTTATGCATGAAGTTATAATTGAAATACTCTTTCTCTCTTTACTTTCTCTCTCCTCTTCTCTCTCCCTCCTCCTCTCCCCTGAAAAAATGAACACTCATGGCATATTTATAGACAACAAGGACAAAATTATTATTTTATAAATCACTTGGGGTCAAAATTATCATTTTGGCATAAAATTACTATTTGGGGGCAAAATTATCATTTCTTATCTCGTTTCACATCCCGACCTCTATTTTTCTATCCATCTCTATAGAAGGCTTTGTTTTTCACCCTTAATTTATTATCGAGATTTTAGCCCCTCTTATGAAATCTTCCTCATCATCGATTTTCATTTCTGTTCGTTTTCTACCGTTTTCATTCGATTTTTCACAAAAAACATAATAACTCTATCATTCCTTATCCAAATTAAGTATTGTTTACGGTGTTGTACTCTATACATTGTAAGCCTCCTACCGATCTCAGAATATACAAAAAACAAGATTGTTACTCGGGTGTTGCTTTGAAAATTAGGCCGCGATTTTGCCCATTTAGCGTAAAAAGCTATAACTCTCTCAATACTTATTCAATTCGAGTGTCATTTATATTATGGTAACCTAGAAGTTACAAGCTTTCATTCGGTACCAACCATTACAAATTTCGATTTTGCTATAGTAACTATACCTAATTTACCAAAATACCCCTAGTCTATTTCTATTTACTTCACACCTCAATTGACACCCCAATCATATATTTATGCTTGTACCTTATAAATCAATTACCACACACACATACAAGATCAATAACTTAATAATTGACACTCGAGCATATATTTTTAAAAAAGACAAAAATACCCCTCATGGATAAAATGACAAATGTCCTCGAGTTAATATATGGAGTATTATATTCACCTCTCTTTATAAAAGATTCGTCCATGAATTTTAATATGAGCTAATTATCAAAAAATCTGTAGTATCGTGAAATCGTCGAATTCTCAATTAGATACTGATTTTGATGATGCTATATAATAACATCCATTACAAGAGATTTTGGATGTTCTAGTTTCTTGCGGTTAATGGATGCATTGCTTACACCTCTCTACAAAACTATTTCAAACTAGATCTACCTAGATACATCATAATAATGCTTATAATAAACTAATAATATTGAAAGCAATATACATGATTTAATCATACTTTATAACATTGACTCTTCAACCAAAATGTCATCTAACATAATACATTGGCTTCTAACCATACTGACGTAAGACATATTGCTATCTTGTCTAAAGTTATTCCTACATATTCTTATACATATACGTATCTCATTTCATACACATGTCAAATATGTTCATCAATAATTACATCCCATGGACCTCATAAAATCATACCACCATCACTCATACCTATAATATTCTGACACCTTTCCTAGTGTCCCAGTCTATACAATAACTAACTGTACTCTAGTCTATAAATAATGCATATAATGTATGACCCTTTTATTATAGTCATCACTCCATCACTTCCCTATAAACTTCAAGTCAATGGGGGCCCTATCTTTCGCTACTATCTTAAAGCTACTTAGTGATCATGATCATGAATACATAATCATACATATGCAAAGTTAGACATATACATATAATTCACTTACCATATGCTAATTCATGTGTGCATATCACATGCATATGATTCCTATCAATTCACATACATCAATACATATAATATACGCTAATTTTATATACTAATCATGCATAGGACATGTTTCAATAAAATGACATAATTTATTCTTACTGAAATCGTCATTATACCTATCAATTGATATATCACTATTGAGTTCTCGACTACTTATGCATCTTTAACTGCCTTGCTTTCTATTTATCCTCATCAATATGGCATATAAATCTCTTATAATCTTGCTAACTATAAACTCACTTTTCTCTTACGTAATGACATTAGTATAACTATCTGAAACTAAGGTCAACCAAACTAATTAGGCAGCAAACAGTGACATACATATAAATACATACAATAAAGAACTTGAAGGTAGCCTAGGGAGAGTAAGTATTGGAAGGGTCATGTTAGTATCCTGAATATACTACATACAAGATTCTGCGATGCAGTCACTGACCTCTAAACCATGCTCTGATACCATCTTTGTTATAGTTCAAAATTCTCAAACTATAACCGGCCTTATCTCCTAAACCTCTTACTGAAATGAATAACTTTTATTATCTATTTTAAATGAATTATATATATGCATATGAGATAGAGACACACAATTATTAATATAATATACCTTAAACTATTTAAATTGTGAAATAGGACTTGATGTCCACGAACATTCGTACATAACTCATAAACACATATTAGTATGTTTATATAACTACTGATTCTATAAAATACAAAATAGGCTACATTACCTATTTATAAACTGACTATGCATGACTCCTATTAAGAACACTCATGGCCATGTATTTATAAATCACTTGGGGAATTATAAGAACACTCCTATTTACAAACTGACTATGTATATTTACCTATTAAGAACATTAATAGGCTACATTAACTTAAAGTATAAAGTTAATTATACTATATAAAGATATTTATATATAAAGATATCTACATTACAAAGTATAAAGTTCTTAATCACATAATCGTATCTTATTCATACACACACACACACATGTAAACAGAGTATGAAATATAAAGAATAATTAGTTACCTTCCCTCACTCGTAACATATTATCACACCTTTTAAACATTTTGTCGAACACTTGGTATGGAACTTACATGTCTTCCTATATTCTATGCAATTATATGCATCTCATTATCAAATTTCATAATTCATTCATCCCATAATATATTACGTTATTTATAGCAACATTCCTAATCATTAAATTCATAATATATTGACACCTACAACTGCTTACATATTTCATCAAACACTTGACATGCCAAATGCTCCTAACCGATCTTTTCTAAATTTTAAGCCCAATATACCCCATATTACAAACATTCAATATCACAAATTCATACTAACAAGTTAATGTTATCACTTACAATAAAAATTCAAGCTAAACAACACAGATTAATCAAATCATAAATTTAATCCATATCACTTACTTAAATTCATAGAAAACATAAGTTTCACAGTGAGAAATTATACACCAGGAGTTTATCTAGCATTTATGAGGTAAAACTTTTGATTTTTAATGTTGAATTACGGATAAAACCTAAATTTTATCATAGCTATAATGGAGCTTCAAGCATCGTTCTAGCAATTTTTCAATATTATGTGATCAAAATCTGATTTTCCTCATCAACACGAGTTCAACGATACCAACGGTGCGTCAATTTATCATGTGTACCTGAAGTTATGATTGAAATACTCTTTCTCTCTCTATTTTCTCTCTCTTTTTCTCTCTTTCCTCTCTTCTCTCTCTCTCCTCCTCTCCCCTAAAAAAATGAACACTCATGGCATATTTATAGGCATCAGGGATAAAATTATCATTTTATAAATCACTTGGGGATGAAATTATCATTTTGGTACAAAATTGTTATTTGGAGGCAAAATTATCATTTCTCATCTCATTTTGCATCTTGACTTCTATTTTGTTATCCGTTTTTATAGAGGGCATTCTTTCTCACCCCCAATTTATTATTGAGACTTTTAGCCCCTCTTGTGAAATCTTTCTCATCATTGATTTCTGTTTTCATCCGTTTTCGATTATTTTTCATCCCATTTTTCATTAAAAAAATATCATAACTCTGTCACTCCTTATCAAAATTAAGTGTCATTTACAGTGTTGGACTTTACACATTGTAAGCATCCTACCAATCTCAAAATATACAGAAAACAAGATTATTACAAAGGTGCTGTTTTGGAAATTAGGTCGTGATTTTGCCTATTAAGCGTAAAAAGCTATAACTCTCTTAATACTTATTTAATTCGAGCGACGTTTATGTTATGATAACCTAGAAGTTACAATCTTTCATTTGGTACCAATTATTACAAATTTCGATATTGTTACAGTAACTATGCTCAAATAACTAAAATGTCCCTAACTTATTTCTATTCACTTCACACCTCAATTGACACTCCAATCATACATTTATGCTTATACCTTATAAATCAATTACCACACACCCATACGAGATTAATAACTCTATAATTAACATCTAGACACATATTTTTGAAAAAGAAAAAAATATCCCTCATGAATAAAATGACAAATATCCTCGAGTTAATATATAGGGTATTCCACAATGTCACATCTACCAAAATGCGAAGGGTATTATTCAAAATACTAGTCTAAACACTCCATTACGAGTACCTTGAGCTATATGGGAGAACTTGTCAATAGATTTTATCCTAAGGTTGCTTCGTGCCCAACGTAGGACTGACTCAATTTTTGTTATTGTTTACAGATTTTCTAAGATGTTTCACTTCATTTCTTGCAAAAAGACTTTTGATGCATTCTATGTAGCTCAATTTTTCTTTGTTAAGATTGTATGCCTTCATGGATTCCTAAATACCATCAATCCCGATCAAGATATGAGGTTCTTTAATATATTCTAGAAGAAATTATAGTATCAGTTTGGATTAACTTTATAGTATAACAGCACTATCCATCCCTAAATAGATGGCCAAACAGAAGTGATTATAAAATGCTTAGGAATATACTTCGAAGCATTTATAGAAGTAGACCAAAATAATGGGATATGGCTTTAGCCTAGACGGAGTTTGTATATAACAGTATCATTCATACTGTGAGCCCTATGCCTAGATTCCAAGGGCATATTGATAATTTTATATTTTTATTGTACGTGTAATTGTGCTCGTATCGTATATAGTTGACACGCCAACATGAATGTATAATTATTTTTTAAGGATTTAAAGTGGTTAAGATAAAGTTTTGGGGTCGTAAATGCAGGGACCTCAATGTAATTAAATGTTAATTTTATTTTGAGTGGGACCCCAATGATATTTTTTAAATTTGGGAGAGGATTCAAGTGAGATTTTTAATTTTGATGGGTTCGATCGATCGAATAGGGTGATTAGTTTGATTGACGTTTTAAGGACTCCCTAAAAAAATTATGGTTTCAGATTCTTTTGAACGAATAGGAAATTCGTTCGATCGAATAGATGTTCGTTCGATCAAAAGACATGTTCGTTCAATCAAGATGCATGCCTCTTTCGAACGAATTGGAATTCGTTCGAACGACGAAATAGAAGCTTCCTGAAATTTTTGAGTGTTGAAGAATTTGTTCGAACGAACCCTGGTTTGTTCAACCAAAGTGGGTAGTTCATTCAATCGACTCTGATTCGTTCGATCGAACGATCATGAAATGATAATTTTGCTCTCTTCTAAAAGCTTCTTCTTTAGAAAACTTGAGGGTAAAATGATAATTTTACCCTCATATTTATGAAAGGAAGGTTGAGCCCCTCCCTGCTGTTCTCTCTCTTTTTCCCTCCTTTCCCTCTTTCGTTCCCATTCTCTTTACTCTCTTCATCTCCCACCCAAGTTTTTATCACATTTTTTATTTCTCTTCGCCTATCATCCGTATTTCTCGTGTCTAACTTCTTAGGAGCTTCAATTTGATGGTAAAATCTTAGAAAACAAAAAGGGCATCTAGGGTTTCGAGAGGAAATTTTAGGGTTTTTTACTTCTGAGCAAAACTGAGAAAAATCGATGATACTACGAGGTTCATAGCGTTATTCTTAACTTGTCTGCATCTTTTATTTCGTATTTTATCAATTTTCGTAAAATAGGTTTACTATTCACCCGTGTAAGTTTCAATAGATTTATCACGCACATTTGAGTTTTTACGCATTATTACGCATTATTTAGGTTGTAGTGACGTCGAGTAAGTTGTAGGATGCTAGAAATATAAGTTTGGAAAAAGTGGATATACGTGAACAATAATTAGGGTTACTATTCTGACGAGTGTGTGAAGTCCCCATGTCTAAGCTGCAAAACTGAGTCAAATTATGTTACTGTAATTATAATGTAAGTTCGTGGTAGTAACGTATAAGCAATTAGATAGAAAACGAGAATTTAATCAATTTCGCGTATTATCTGATTTTAGAAAAAACCCGGGATTAGCACGCATTTCATGCATACGAGTTTTATGTGAGGTTTAGAATATGTATTGATATGTTTTTGACGTATATGAATAGGCGACGCTGTATGAGCAAGGAACCCGAGGGACGTGCCGAGAAACGAGAGGAATTAGAGAGTGTATACCCTCCCTAAGCTGTGAGTGGACTTTTTATGTTTTCGTTGATTTAATAAAGATCTTGATTTTATATTTATAATGATGCATAAAAGATTTACAAATAATTTTGCTATTTACTCTCGTTTATGCGAAAGTGTGCATATTAATGTTTTTATATGATTTTATACTGAGATGTGATTTGTATGATGTATTTGAACGACTTGAGGTATGTGTTTACATGAATGATAGCAAGGGCCAATTTATGATATACTATACCTTGATAATGATTATTTAGATATTAAGATAAACACATTGGTGATAATGGCCTTGAGGGCCGGGATATTTACTGTAGCTACAGAATAAGTGGTAGCCTGTGAGAAATCACCAGTATGTGATCCCCTAGGTGAGTGCGGTATATTATAGCCTAGGGTCGGCCTGATAGAGAGGTCGTCTAGGTGAGTACGGGACACTTCACAGGTAGGGTTGTTATATGGTGTTATATTACTGTGTTGAAGATGTGATTTGACCACCTGTGAGTCTCATCGAGGATAGTCAAAGACATCACCATGTGACTACTTGAGGCAACATCAGTGATGGGCTTATTTGCTGAAAATGATGCATGTTTTACTTTTTGCATTTAAAACAACCTTTTATTAAAATAGCATTGTTTTATTTGTATATAAAACCTACTGACGGTCTTGGGATGCCCAGGGCCAGGATAATCACCGAGAAAGACAGACAACCCAATGACTTTTGATATATGGTTTGAGATTTTCGTACCAAAAGAATTTCTTTGAATTAAATTGTTTTAAACTGTGTTCGATATATGTTTTCCTACCTATGAGTTAAACAACATGTAATTATATATGTAATTATATATATTTTCAGTTCACTCACTGAGTATACTCCTGTATACTCACCCCCTCTCACCCTTCAGTTTCAAGTTTAGAGAGTTTCGTGCGTATCCAGTTGGTGGTGGTACTTCTAAACGCTAAGGTGCTTCAGGTATACTTTTGAAATCCGACTCACTTAAATAAGTTAGTAGTCTACTAGATTTTTGTTATTAAGTTTGTATTAATATTTATTTATTCTTCTATGGATTGTAAAAGAATTTGTAAGCTTTATATTTGAATTCTATTTAGAGTGGATTGATCTCCCATAGATTTATATTTGGATAAATCCTTTTATGAATTGATTTGTATATAAAAATATTTTTTTTTTTAAGTGTTTGGATGTTTGGTTGGATTAATATTTGAAAGTGTTGTATGGAATATTTTGAACAGGTTTTGTGAATGTCTTACAGGTTTACAGGATATATTATGTGTGATTAAATACTCTCTGATAATCTGTGACGATTGTCACATATATAACCCACGAGCTAGAGTATGACACATACATCTACTATTAGATCATTGTTTGATATGGTGTATAGAAAGGTAACTAACCATGGTTTTGATTTGTAGATTTTATCTAAGCTATCCAGGAAGACTATTACAACCCATAACTTGGTCACACTAGTGCAAATAAATCAGGAGGAGGTGCGACAGTGAATTGAAGTATTGAATGCCTAATACAAGATGCGCCTAATACAAGATGCAAGTGAACTAGCATAGGAGGAAGATAACCTTTGACATAAGCAATGATGTCTTGATATTTTTTTGTAAAAAAGTGTCCGGTGAGCCAATACAGTAAGTTGCAACAAAAGAAGTTTAGTCCTTTCAAAATTATTAAGAAAATCAACGACAATACCTAAGTATTGGATTTATTAAATTCAATGGATATCTTGTTAACCTTCAACATTGTGAATATTTATACTTATTATTCAGATGAATTTTTCACAAATAAGTGAGAATAACAAGAATTGATATTTTTATTTTATTTTTTTATTATTTTTATGATTTAAATATTTTATTTTATTCATCTTTTTTTTAAATTTTAAATATTTTATTTTATTTACTTTATTTTTGAGATTCAAAGATAATGTTATAATTTAGTTAAATTTTATTTTTTATTATAAATAAGATCCTAAAATTTTAAAAGAACAAAATTTTGACCCTTTCAATATTATTTTCTCTTAAAGTTAAAAATCTACTTCTTTCTTTAATAAATTTCAAAAATCTCTTGAAATTAGTATGTGAGATTAACCCTATTTATTATATTTTTGCTACATTATATACAATTTATTAACTAACAAAAACACAATCACATTCTAAAATTAACAGATCTAGACCATATAAAATAATTATTAACAATCTTATTATATTTAAATTTAGAGTTCTCAGTGCTTTCTGAAACTCAACAAAGAAATTTGCAATAGTAGAAACAAGTAGATTTCTTTGATGCCCACCTATCCTTGAGTACAACACAAGAGTATGCATAATAGGGTGGGATAAAATTTGCGGGGTGTGAAACATTTGAAAAAACAGAAGTTAGAATTCTCGACATATAAATACATTCATAAAGCAATTAAGTATTTAAATAATCATATCATGTTAACTGATTTATGATTTATTATATTTGCTATTTTATATATTATAAAAAATGTATTACAACTTACATTTGTCACATTTTAAAAAGTGTTAAGTTATATTTTTTATATTTAGAATAAAATTAATTAGTATTCAAACAGTTAGTATTATAAATATTTTTAAAATTATGTTAAAATATATATATATATATATATATATATATATATATATAAACAAATACATAATTACAATCTTATTAAAATATTTAATAATCGTATTGAATTAGTGTTTTTAATTCTTAAAATGGTACATTTCTTCGATACAAAACATATATATAAAACATGCCATCCCAAATTGTCATCCACCACCATCAATTAATTATATGAAAATTATGTTAATAAATTAATAATTTGACTATTATAATTCTAAAACACCATTAATCATGTAAGCCCTCAAATCTTTTAGTTTATAATGAACAAACTCCTAAATAATTTTTTTTTTTTTTAAAAAATCCAAATAGTGAATATTCATATAGTATAATGAAATAAAAACTCTAAATACATTTTTCTTAATTTTTTAATGGAATTAAACTCTTTTTTCTCCAATATTTCTTTAATATTGAAATAATAGCTTGAAACTAAGACTTTAAATACATAATTTTAGCTTCAATTAATAAATAATTAATTATAAAAATTAATGTCCATGAAATTCAAATATCAATTATTTTTGAAAGAAAAATAAAATATCAATTTATACTAACTAAAATTGAATAGTCATTGGTAAAACAAAATTGTTATTGGGAGTAAAAATGAGAAAAAGAGAAAAGAATGTGAAGTTTATGTTAACTACAATAAGAGTGGTTGATACCTTTGTCAATGGCAGGACTTCCCAACTTGTCAGGGATCTATCATAAATTTTCTTTTGAATTGGGCTAAAATTTTTAATAATTTTAGTAAAAAAATTAAAGGTAAATTTGATAATTTAAAGAGGAAAATCATCAAAATAGTTTTACTTGTGCGTATTCAATCTGAAAAATTAATTAAAAATAAGTTACAATAATAAATCAGATTTGAGAATTTGTAAAATAAAATGAAAAGTAGAATGAGATTAATGTATTATATTATATAATTATTAAAATTCAATAGGGAAAATTATGTGTTTTTTAAAGTGTAAATTAGACTAAAATTTATAGGTATAATTTTATAGCAATTAATTATTTTTTTACGAAGATCAAAATTTTGAAAATAGAAAACATAAATAATAAAATAAAATACTGTGTCAATATTAAAAGAAAGTAATAGTAACTAGATTTGTGGGATTTACGTTTTTTTTTTTTTATTTTAGAAGAATTGTCTATTTATATAAAAATAAATATTTTATTTCTAATCCATGACCAAATAACTCAGTTAATATTGAATTTTGACTTTAGTAATATAACGGTATGTAACTAAAAAAAAGACATTTTAATCATTTATTTGATATAATTGAATAAATTTATTTATATTTAAAAAGTATAACATATTAATACACGTAAAAGATTTTTAAAAAAAGTCAACTGGGCTACATCCTAGCCCATCCAATCACTAACTACTTCATTGCTAAATTGGGCCTGTTTAGCCCAACCATCCCAAACTACATCATTGCAAGTTGAATTTTATAATTTTAATTTAAAATATGGCTAAATAAAATGCAAAAATAATTCATTTATAAAATTGCCTTTAAATTTTTTACAGCTCTTATTGAAACTACTAGTCCTAGAGCAAAATCTATTAGCATATTTAAAAAGAACACAGTTTCAATGAAACAATAATGCCCAATATTTTTCCATTAATAATCACCGTATGATTTGAATTTGTCCAATATTTTCCATCAATTACTCTTCAAAATTAGCTGTCCCACATATCTTCATCATTTAACATACTCCGTAAAGTTCCATGCTTAGGTTTCCATTGTCCAACGACGCTGCCAGTACAAAGCAACAAACACCGTATCATACAAAGTAAAAACTATCAAATCGTGTCGTTATATAACATCATTACATGAAATCCAATACATGTAGTAATACAACATGAAATGAAAAACAAAATTTGCACCTTTTTTTTTTTTACCTTACAACATTCGAACTACTTCCGAAACCCTAGATTTTCACTCCAACAGAGTGATTATTTCAAGCTAAAATACTTTTTTATTTGTCTTAAAATAAAATTTCTACACCCGCGACAACTAACCACCATTTATTAGTGACAAACGTATTATTCTCTAATTTCACTTTAACATATGTGCTTTGCAAATTCACAAACCAATCTACTGAGAACAAACTTCAAAATTTTCAGTTCAATCCAATCTGCCAAATTCTATAAATAGCAAATCCAATTGGGTTCATTCTAAACACCCCAAGCAAAGAGTACTGCTACGATACAAATTCATCCATACAAATTAATGTGACAGTGTTTGGTTAGGGTCATACAACTGAGCGGGATTTAAAAGTTTAGTTCAACTCAATCAGCCAAATTCAATAAAAAGCATATCGAATGGAATCAAATTGAGCTCAACTCTGAATGGCACTAAGCAGAGACCAATGCTACATATATAAACTCATCCATACAAATAGACGTGGCAGCGTTCCATTATTGCCATACCTAAATTTTTCAATCAAATAAGAGGAAATTTCAAAATTTTCAATTCAATCCAACCCACAAAATTCAATAAAAAAAAAAATCACATTGGATTGAATTCTGAATACCATGAGCACAAGGTGTTGCTATGTATACAAACTGATTCATATAGCCACAATCCTACATTTTCACTAGACAGAAGTTGAAGAAAATCATCACATGTAACATATGACAATGAGACGTACCATATTAGTTTGTGTCAATTGAGTTTGTATCCCTTATATTATTGCCAAGCAAATTATGTTATATCACCAATTTAATAATCACTTCTTGTTTGTATATGTGACTTAAACATATACATTTCAGTATACCTATCCTTATACAACAAATACCAACAGTCAACCTTAATTACCATCCTTATGCATTAGACTTTAGGTTTATATTAAACTCCTGAATTTTTCCATTTTCAATTTGTTTTCATATTCTAAATAGAGATTTCATGTTTTCATACGCAAGGACACAAAAAAGTAAAACAAGAACAGAATGTTATAAAGACCAAAAACTCAGCCTAGAACAGATTCCTGGGTCCCACATTGTACCAGAATCCAGTTCCGAGACCTATACCAAAGGTGTTCAGACTAACCTTAGAACAGATACTTGGTCCCCACAGCCAAATGCGACCAAGTACTGTAATTTATGTGGTAGTTGCATTTCAGAACTTTTCTTAAACTCAAGAAACAAATTAACCGAAAATCTAGCCAAAACTGGCGGTAGTTATCACATACAAAGCATATCAATTAATTCAAAACTGTTATTATGGGGAGGGATGAAGATTCAATTATCATTCCATCTAAATATGTTGGTCCTGCTAACAAGCCGGTTGAATTGAAAATACAAGAAAACCTACAAAAGAATATGTGGATATTAAAATCTGCTTAACTCTCCTCATCTAGATTAAATCCTTCCACAAGGCCATTGGCATTTGATAACCTTCATTAACCTAAAGAATACATTCTACTAAAGACTTACACAATTCCCATTGAAACACAGCATATCCAGATATTTCCAAAATTGCTGTGGTAATGAGATGTAATGACTTTGTATTCATTGCCGTTTAATTAGTTCTTGAAGTAACAACCAATTGATTTCACCAAATAAGAGTTTATATGACCGGATATATGGATCTTAAAATCTGCTTACCACTCTCAATCTCTTCTCCAATCTATTAATTCCCTTAAAGGTGCATATAGCTTTCTCACTTGCTCTTCTGCTTCAGTATCATTAACTACTCCACGGCATCTTGGAAAGCCGCAATAACATGCTAGTTGTTCATCAATTGAAAAGAACCTGCAACATAGACAGGAATCAAAACCCGAAAGAAAATTTGGGAACAGAAATACAGAGGACTTGTGGTTGTGGAGAACCTATAATCATATGTCAGTTCCTCCCATTGCTTAATATCTCTTTTCGCAAATATAATGATATGCTCGTCACCATTAACACTTATAACTCTTGAATAACAATTTGGCTGCAGCAAGCAAAAGCAAGATCAGTATTCTTGATTTCTGGATATAATTATATACAATCAGCAAGATAACAACATCAAGTCAAAGTGTACAAAGGATTATCAAAAGCACACATACAAAATTCCCTTCAAAATTTAGCTTCAAGCAACTGTCATTCATTTATTAATTTGTTTTGTTTTGTTCATTTTTTTGAATGAAACTTGCAACTTTTAATAAACTAGATGATTAAAAAGGGGGACAACAGCCTGCAAAAAAATCTTAGGGTACATTTAGATTGAGAAGTGACTTCTAGGTCAGCTGTTGTGACATACAATTATTAAGTGTGTTTCATTTTCAAATTTAATAGAAGCACAATAGTCCCAAAATACTCTTGTGCTTAAAACGAGAGCAGAGGAGGGAGAAATGGAGGGGTGGGTAAGTAAACAGCTTTCCAGTTTTTAAGGAATATCCTTGAGTTCAATAGAAACTGATGCCCAAATTGGCCCAAGAAAGAAAGAAAGTTTTCATCCGCATAAGAAATCAGAATCTTCCTTCCTAATGTCTTCACAAACCTTAATATTTCGTTCCATCCAAAGAACCAAAATCTACTAAATGCCAAACAATCCCGCAATACCCTTGCCTTTATCCCTCCTCCAATGGGAAATTTCTTTTCTATAAGCAAAGCAACACATGACGCTAGGATCACTAAGGATAATCTAGTAGCCTGGACTAACTTCACAAGTTTAGTCGAACAGACCAGTGGAAAAACAAATCATCAGAATTATCCACCCCTTTCAGACAAATCACAAACTAACAAGGAGATAAACATTTTGTCTTCTTCAATGTGAGTTATAATTCAAGCTAAAATTTGAACATTACTTGGCACCTTAGCCTTTCAAATCGACATAGGCTCAGAGGATAAGCACAAAGAACCATCCACCAACCAACATAAAGTTGTTAACCTTTAAGATTATTGTAATGGATAACTGAATCTATAACCTCTCAACAGTTTAGGTAAAGAGGCTTTCTAAGAGACAAATATGGGATAGTAGCAACAGAATGAGCAAAGCAAGAAAAGATAATTCGCACTTCACATGAGTGATTAATCAGATGAGCAATGCTTCCAGCCCTTGTGGCATCAATGACTCGTTCGTCATCAATCCGAAACATGTAAGTTCCAGCACCCTGCAACATAATTTAAAAAATCAGGAATTCAATTAGGATTTAACTCCCTTCAGTATACCATATAATAATTATAGGTCAGTTGTAACATAATGCTGACAAACAAGGGCAACAATGACAATATTCTGAAAATACATACCACCAATGAGTTGTATATGAAGTGCTCTCTCCGATCTGCTATAGAAGGACGAACAAGTTCCCCAGTGTATTCAATCACCTAGAATTAGACAATTCACAATATTCTCAACATCCAATATAGTTCTCAAAAGGTTATATCAAACTTACAAAGTGTATCACTTTACCATGTCTCCAGCTCTATGTGGATGTTTTGCAAATATCCCAAACCCATGAATGCCCGATTTCCCTGAGGCATTGGATTTGCAACACAAGAATGAATTAATGAACCTATGAAATTCTGAATATAAGCAGGATAAAAATAGATAATATAAAGAGCCAATGCATCAGATTTGTACAAGTGCATTGCCCATTCATGACAATCCACAAATTATAATAATGTTTGGGAAAAATGTAAGACACAAGATCAGAATATATCACCACAGAAAGAGAATTAACATAAAATTCAGAGAAATCATAATAGTAAGTACATAATTCAGTTTCATTTAACAAAGCATTGTACAAAATTGTTGCAATCCCATCCTCTAAAATATAGGAAAAGACGTACAAATATCAACAAAATCAAGATATGCATGCATCACAAGGTTTTTGAGAAAAAAAAAAGTATAAATATTAAATAAATTTTGGCATGCCAACAAACCATCTTGCGCTTGGTGCAAATAAAAAACAAAAGGCATCATTTTCCAATTTATGAGCTTCTACTGGCCGACAGGTACAAAAAAGGTCGGTAAGATATATCAGTAACTATTGGCATAATTGGTGACCTCAAATAAGGATTGATTTCACCAGGACTCCAGGAGCTTCTTTGAAGTCAACAGAACTATATATAGAATTACATATATATTATCATTTATCCTTCTAACTATTAGCCAAGTTCTTAAATTCTTCTAACCAAAACAAGTACTGCATTTTTCAATTTGCAAGCTTCTACCAGCCAAAGGTTTATAAGGACCACAAAACCAGTGAACAACAATTTATTGTGTAAAATTCATCACAGATGCCTGCATAGAGTGACATACGCAACCACATAGAGTATAACCGAGCCAACATAATTGCACTTACATAACATATGGCAGACAAAGCATGCTGCTTCGCATCAATGAACTACATAAAGTTCTTCTAACTCCTTCCAAGTTTTTTAATTCTTTTTCATTATTATTATTTATTTTATTATTGAAAGGACCAGCTGTCCACTAAAAGAGGAAAAGATCCAAGAGAGAAGAATGTAGAAAAAGGAGGAATCTCCAAACTACTTCATGGCTGAAACCCAACGCGAAGCCACAAGTATTCTATTCTATAAATCATTGATATTGCCCACTCTTCAAAAAATCAATTATTTCTTACTCGGCCTATAACCCAAAACAGAGCTGCCACTACACAGGTACAGAGTGTTTTTGCCTTGATTCCCTTACCAAAATTCAAAGTATTATTCTCCATAAGATAATCACAAAAGCCTGTGTGAGCCACAAAATCTTACTCTTTGAATAAAATTTTGAAAATTCGAAGCAACAAATCAATGTAGAGAGAGATGATTGGAAGTTCACTTCTTTTGCATAACAGAGACCAAAAGGAAAGACACTATGTTGGGGAACTTCCTTTGAATCACATCTCTGGCATTTACTTTTCCCAGTGGCAGAATTTTGTTAGGAATTCTAGCCTTCCCAATCATTAAAGGTTTAAAATCAGCCAAAGAGACAACACTAATCGATAACAATGTTTTCTAACCAAAGGAGAAGTATGCTCATCAATTTGTTGATCACTCAAGTTTCCTTTCAAGTTGATGTTCCCATGCTAATTTAAAGAAGACCAAGAGGAAATCATACTTTAAAAAATAGAAACATATCTGATAGAGGCAAAGTCTATAGAGATGAGGGAAACTACAAAGTCATCATGTCAATGACAGTCCTTTTAAGCTAAATGTACATGAATTAAGCCGTGAAAATAAAAATCTGATATAGTATTATAGCTTTTTTTCTTTCTTGCTCAGAAACAAAAGAGAGGCATATAAATAAATTTACCACAGGAAGGATCAGAAGTCCATAAAAACAAGGACAATATGCCACAGAGCCCAAAAGTTGAAAAACCTATACAGATAAGAATCACCATGTGGCAAAGGATAATAAAACCCAGCATCACATTCACACACACACACAAAAAAAAAAAAAAAAAAAAGAAGAAAGAAAAATTCTTAACAATCCCTAAACCCTTTTAAGCTATGACTGCCACCCAGTTAATAAAGATAAAGAAAAAGGAAACATCTTTAAACTCTGAGGAGATAGGATCCCAGAAATTAAGTCTGTCCCAAAGAGACATAACCCAAGACATAGCCATCACAGCACGATCACACTGATGCCTTCCCCTTTCATTACAGCTGAAAATTTTTTCGGAAAGAACATAATAATAAGCTGAAGGTGCTGCCCAACTTAAATTAAAGGTCCTATACAGCATGGACCACAAGTTGTAACCAGATGGACAGTGGCAAAACAAGTGATAGATAATCTATGACATATTTCTGTTCAAGGCACACCAATCTGGGGATAAAACCATCATGATCTCCTTTAAACTATATCATTAGAGGTGGTTTTCCCCAAAATAACAGACCACAGCAACTTTACTTTGGAGGTAAATTAAGCTCTCAAAAGCAAAATATAGGGAGCAAAAAATGGGCCCCTAGAATCATCTGTAAGGCTGAGCACGTAAGATTAGTGGAAAAGACCTTGATATTTCTGTAGTCCAGACTCTCTTTTTTCTTTTCTTTCTTTTTTTTTTTTTTTTTTTGTACCATCTAGAGAAACCCTCACTAAAATCCCAAGCACATCAGGATGCAGCTGATGCTTGCTGTCCTTCAAATTTCTGAAGAAACTAAAGTCCCAATCCACTGCAATGAGGGGAATCATACAATGCTATTATAGAACACCGCAACATGCATTTTAAGATATTGGTCATATTATCTGACAACTTGCTAACATAGATTCTGATCTATATAAATTTTAAATTCCTGAGATTTAACAAAGGTATATTAGTCAGTTGTAAGTATATGTTTTACACAGTTTTTTAGACTATAAGTAGCTGGTCCTGACAACCATGTTAGTAAGAAATAAATCCATGAAATAAAACAGAATTATAATTGAGGTAACATTTGGCACTTCTTTTAATAAAGTCGTAGTGTTCATAGCACTTTGTATTAATCATTGCACAACATTATACTTCATACAAACCTAACTTTTATTCACAGGTATTCTCTGTCCAATAGTGCTACAATTTCTTTTTTGCTAAGTTACAGTTTCCATTTGTTTCCCAAAGAACCTAAGAAGTTGCACGTTAGGACAAATGCAGCTGCTGGACTGGCTTGTCTTGTTATTGAAGTTAGGAAAAATAGTACTAAATATATATGCAAACAATTCTAAAATAATTGAGACTGAAATTAACAGCACAAAAGAAATGTAACCCAGGAACTGCAACACATTATACTTTTACAAGGAAGATGACACCTGCAAAAGTATAGGTAGGAACAAAACAAAAGCTGTAGCCCCTAATATTTGAAAATCACCAACTAATAGGAATGTATTGATAATGACATCCACTTACCAAATGCTAATCTCTTTCTGAAGGTCTCCCTCATGTGCTTGTATTTCTCAGTCATGGAAAGAATGTTGTTCGAAGCATCCCCGTGAAGACTAAAGGAGAACTTAGAGCCAATGACTCTAATAGAAGGCAATGTGTTAGAAGGCAATGTGTTGCCCAACAATCCATTTTGGCAGTAACCACCAACCAAGTAAGGTTGATTCTCTACAAACAAGCGCTTCAAGGATGCAGCAGCAAGAGCTTCAGGTTCTTTCCGCCCTCTTCTTCCAAAATAATTGTAAGGCTCTAAGGAATGAATAAAAGAGCACACATATATTATTAATAGAAAATGACCGGAGGGGGGTTAAAGTCCACACAAACAAGGACACCAAGCCCCAAAGAACAAAAACGGAAGGACTTTTACAGATAAGAAACTATAGCCAAGAAAGGAAAACAAACTAAAAAATATACTATCAACAATCCCTAATTAATATAGAAAAATAAATTACCACTACGTGCACAGCCAGATGGATTTGATGGTGGGATGTAATCACAATATCGACGGGTAATTTGGCCTGCTCGTTCATCAATAGCTAATCGCTCGTTCAGTGGCTGCTTATGCTTCTTGCAGAAAGAAAGTAGACGAATGCATTGATCTTCATCATCTTCATCTAAAGAAAGAAGATTGAGTCGATCCTCATCTTCAAGCTACACAATAATAATAAATGAAAAAACCTATATGAGACAAATTATCCACCATTTACACTAGCAACAAAATCTAGCAATTAAAATGAAATATCCATGTAACAAGAGAAAATACCTCGACGCAAAGACCAGCAGCACGTGCACAAAGAGGATGATAGGCAACCCGACAAGTAGTGTTTGAACACTGTAATAATTGACTTATTAGAATGTAGGTATATGCATGGCTTAAGATCAGCAAGGACTTTTATTGACAAAACTTGTACACCATGAGAATAATACACTTAGAATAAATGAGATTTTAAAAGAAGAGTGAAAATAGAGTCCCTACCCATTTTTTACTGCAAATGAATGGGAACACAACTTATTAACTAGACCATAATAGAAAAGTAATAGTAAAAAATTTAAAAATTAAAATTCAAGGCTAATTGTAGATATGACCGAACATTTTAAGTATTAGCTGTCAATCAGGGAACAAGGAAGATAGCAAAGGCCAAGAAACAGGTACCCACAAGCAAAAGTGTTGAACATAAGATAATTTGATTGCAAGAAACTGGACAAATGCGTACTGCAATAACAAAGGAATCCTTACAAGATGAAGGCACCATACTAAAAAGTTGTCAAGGTTGGACGGTGGGAAGAGAAACATAATTTAACAGAAGATGAAGCATGGATGAAAGGAGTATTCTTTGAGCCCTGTGTTCATTTCCATGTACAACAGAGATATTCTAAAGAATATTCAGCTCATCCATTCATTAGCCTTGTTCTCCCTTACTATTTGACATGATTTTTTGATTCTCCAACTCTTTTGGTTGTAAAAGAATGGTCAACCATAGCATGAAAGCAGATACAATTAAGAGAGAGAAAGAGGGACCAAGTTAGCATGATAAGCCCTTAGCTACAAGAGTATATTTTAAGCTCAAAATGTTTCTATGGTTATATTGTAGAACTCAGAAGAACTTCAATGAAAATATATACGAACCTAGCAAGAACAGAAGTTACTAGCATTAACTATTATAAAGAAAAATATAAACCAACACGTTAAATTCACGACCATATTATAAGCTTACTTGGATGCAAGCTCCATAGGCTACACCACAAATGCTGCATAACAACTTCCAACGATCCTGTTTAAATACAAAGCAGGATTAAAAGAAAAATAATTGTTTAACCTTAGAGACATTATTATTTAATTTTAAAGGTATTGAGCTACAAGCCCTAAATTCACATATTTTAATAAAAATTAATGCAAGGGAGAAAAAAGAAAATATGAAGGTATGCTTGTCATAACTATAAAAAAACAAATATAATAACAAGAGAGAAGTACCTTGTTGATTCTGTTTAGCCCATCTATGGGTTCCATTCTCTTGACATCAGATAAACAAGTTTCTGCAGCATATTTAGGTAAGTCATACATCTAAGTTCATGGAGGAAAACAGAATACAAATAATAAGGGCATTACAGAGCTACCAACCAGGTATCCATATGGCACAAGCTAAATGAGCCCAGCGACCATCAGTTGTAGGTTTCATTGCACCCCCTAAAGGAAAATCAATTAGAGGTTTACTGATGCACAATCCAAGACTGTACACAAAAAGTGTCTTTCTGACATCCTTTTACCTACAACAGGACATAGGCAGCAAGGAGGGGTTGTTTGAGGAGCTCCAGGGCAGCATAAGTTGCATAGCCATAGCACATCATCAACAAGTTCTAACTCCCCATAGCATCTAGCATGAACCTGACAAAACATTACTTCTTCTGAAGAAACTAGTAATCTGACCAGAGTCTTTTAGAGAAAAAGAAAAAATGAGAGATTCCTCCTACAATATGCGGAGGAAATTAATTGGCCAACAGAAGGTCATGTAGAAAACTATATAAAGCATTTGAAGATCTACTACAGCTGTAAGTAGAGAAATGCTTACCATCATTCTGCATTTATCACACTGCAGGAATAGATTGTTTTGATACTCCTAATAGTTAAACAACACAATCAGCAAAACAAAACCATTGAATGCCATCTAACCACAAATAATAACAGGCAGCTCTTGGAAAATGAATAGAAGCTAGGTATTCGAGAAAAAATTAGAAAGTGGTTTGTGCAGAGGACAAAAGATCACAAATGTTTTAGGCAGTGTTCTGATGTATAACTGGAAAAGGATATGGCTTTCACCTCATCCATGTGACAGACGCTGCACTTGTCAAGATCTTTCCAGTCAACACGTACAGGTCTATAGCCACCAGGCAGATCTCTGTATTTTGAGGTTAACTTACAAATAGTAGATTTTGAAGTCAATCTGGATTTTGATAATCCCTGTCAGTAACATGGGCACTTATTATAGGCTTCCAATCATATCCTAATGTAATTTAAACATTGATACCCAAGCAGATCCATGAAAAGGTCAGATTTGAATACGCTAGACACAATATTTCAAATTTTCAGGATAAAAACATATGAAACAATATACCTGTATAAGTTTTGCAACATCAGGATGAGAGAAACCAAACATATCAGAACCAGATTCATAAATTTTATCTGCACAACCTTCAACACTGAAATCATCAGAAGCATTATTCTGTCTCTTCCTTATTTCTTTATATATTTTATTCCAGCAAGCAGATGGGGTAGATCCATTGAACTGCACGAAAGAAAAGAAAAGAAAATTTTACAACCTATACTGCACAAGGCACCATAAACACTTGGCAGTAAGAAAAATCCCGAATGTGGCAACGATCATGACTATCAACATCCAGTAATGCAAGAAAAATAATGTGTGACATCAAGAACAGTAGCATGCAAATAATGTGCCAAACTAAAATAACAATATTGAACTAATTTAACATTATAAGAAAAACCAGCATCTGCTGGAAGAAATTAGGGAAAGCCATATGCTGCAATGAGATGAGAAAACATAAAAAGGGTGAAACCGCTGAACTTTAAATACATTATTGTTACAGTGTTTTCTAATGCGTTCCCTTACCAAATTCTTCTGATACATTTCAGTGGATATTTTCAGCATCCTTTACCACCTTTTTCACAATTTGTCTGTAAACATTATCAGAGGCCATCAAATAAGCATTCAACAGTCATATTTGCCCATCTTCATGGTAAATGAGTGCAGTTTATGATCCAAATTGCAGCAATTCTGTCATTGTTAGAGGGCTGAGCCATTTTATTCATACAGTTAAACACTTTATCTTATATGCAGTGTTAAGTAAAATTTGGCATTGATTCTCCAGCGAAGCCAGATCCATAGCCCTAAACATTCAGATTCTTTGGCTAAGGAAGAGGACAGTAGCTCCAGGTTTATTCACCAAATTGTCAAAAGGAGAATGTTAAGAAATATGATTAAAAAGTTGGAGGTTGGTAATGGTGTCATTGTGGAAGATGAGAACTGTCTTATGAAGTAAAGAAGATATCCCAGAAACACTTCTGAGGACAGATAGATAGCCCAGTGGTTCAGGGGCTGAATTGGTCCCAATACCAGAATCTAAGGCTCCTTGGTTGGAGACACCCTTTGAAGTGGAGGAAAATACGAAGGCTATCTAGAACTACTACCAAGAGAAATCTCTTGGTTTAGATGCGTACTCTTTGGCTGAGTATCATGAATACTGGGAGATTCATAAAGAGAACAAGCAGGCTGTTTTTGGAGACTTCTACGACTCTGGTATTATGGATTCAGATACTGCTTCTATATTCAGTTATCTTACTCCCAGAAGGAGCCTTTGAGGCTGTGAATTCAGACCTATTAGATTATCATATGGTCATTGCTTAAGTGCTTTCCTCTTGAGGAAGTTTTAGAGAGAGTATCCATCCTTCTCAAGACACTTTTGTCAAGGGAACAAATTTCCTATCTTCAACTTGCTGATGACACAAGTTTTTGCCATTATTTGGAAAGATAAATTTCCCTCTTAAGCTAATTTATTTAAATATTAATTAAAATTTGATTATGAAAAAAGGCAAAATATTACTCTTATAATAATAAACCCATGGATACATATTTTATACAAGTAATTAAATGTTTACATTATGAAGCAAATATAATTTCAAAAGCAGTCCCATCCCATGATTGAATCTTCTGTACTGAACATTCCCTTCTGGCTTTAAATTTGGTATCATTTTCAACTCATAACCAGTTGTAGCTACACTTCACACAATTTAATACATGATAGCCATGTGTGCAGATCACATGTTTGCATATAAGTGTATAATTAAGATTGAGTGTGTAAGAGTGCAAGTGCTAATACAAAACCAAGACAACTTTAGGATTAACCAAATAAAAATGGATTTATAGAGTGTTGCAAAAGATATTGTTGATCTATCAATGGGATGAATATGGATTAAAAAAGGATTGCTAAAAGAAGAAAGCACATATGTTTTCTCAATGTTTCAATTAATCATACCAAAGAATTCAGTGAACAAAAAATAAAGTTTCTAAAGAAAAAGGAAACTAGAAATCCTCCAGTTTTGGTTCCAAATCATTACATCTGGATAAAGTTCTTTGATTAAAATATTTATTAAACTATGTGAATCAAAAGCTTGGTGTACTTTACAAAGCTTTCCAACTTTTGGGATTTTCAAAAAAAAAAAAGAGGAAATACCCAATATGTTTCAGCATTAATAAAAAAGGGTAACTGTGCACGATGAGTAATTACACTGTGAAACAGAAGATGAACTTGTAAAATGAAATTGACAAAGTACAAAAAAATATCAAACTTACAATGATAAACAGGGTAACCATGAATCTGAAGATTCAGGCTTGTTCATTACAACTAACCTGCTCTCCATTATCCAATGTGACTCTAAATAGAGGCCGAATCTTGGAGTCAGCATCTCTCAAGACTTCCATCTTATAAGAGCTACAAACACTTGGATCTGAACCACATGAATTGTAAACAGAAAATAAGGGTATATCTCATCTAACACTAAATCAAAGAGCTAAAACGAACACAACAAATAAAATATGCAGATTTTAAAGAGCTTCAAAAAATATTCCACCTGTCAATGAAGTGAACTTTCTAATGGCTGCATATCCTTCAGGCCAGACGAATCTATCATCTTGAAAATACTCCGAGTCCTTAACAATCTTTCCTGAAAGCAAAAGTTTATATGCTCTCAAGCAAAATCACTGAGAAGAATGCAACATGGAGGAAGGCAGAAGCAAACTAAAAACTAAAAGGAAGCGAATAAACAAAAAGAGAAAGAAAGACAAATGAAAATCCAAAGAAATTCAAAACTAATTAAGTTACCAAGGCTCAGTATCTGCAAATCCCCAAATACATATGGAGACAATTTAAGGCTTCCCAGTATTCCCTGAATCCTTTCATCTTTAAAACAATCTTCGCCTGTATCTAAACTTCCTTCATCCTGACTACATGAATTTTCACTGGTGTCTGCACAAATAGCATTTTGCAGCAACAGCATTCTTCTTGGAAGCTTTTGTTCACTCAGATACCTATTTAAAACCAGGTAATTGCTATAATTAGCATCTTGTTAACACAAGAATATAGGCCTTAAAAAAATTAGTGTATACTAAACCACAATAACAAATGTTTATTAAAATTCCAAGTCTTATAAAAGGAGGAAGAAAAAGAAAGTGGTCCAGAATAGTAACACCATCAAACAAATTTATACATAAAATCATCTTAAAATCTGTTAAAACAAACAAACAAATGTATAAATCCAACGTGGATAACCACAAACCTCAAATATTAACATAATTTTGCCTTGAGAATAAAATCATATCAGCTCTAATGATGAAAAGCAAGGTAGCAGGTAAAGTCAGTCACCAAATGGGCAGATGGGAAGAAGGAAAATCAGCACTTTAAAGCTTATTCATCCAAGTTCATATAACCAATTTACAATGACAAAATGCTAGAAAATGAGAAGTAACACAACCTCAATATACATAATTAATCATGAAGTTTACAGACTACATTAGACACTTACAACAGTACAAAAAACAAGCTCCATTACAGAAAAATCAGTAATAAATACATGCCAATTGTCCACAAAAATGCCATTTAGTGATCCACAACATTCCAAGATCTCAAGTTACATAAGTAAGCTTACATTTTTGCTTCTTCCAAGCTTCTAGTGAAATGAGGCTTCTTGCACTTCAGGTGGAAAGAAGAAAGAAGCCCTTTGAGAAATGAGATTACCTGTTTCACATTTATTCTGGATAATGACAAAAGCACTGTAATGTCAGCCCCTAAAAGATATGACTATAGTTACGCAGAATAGAAATAATAATTGCAATCAAATTCAAAATAATCACAAACCTTGCAAAATCATGCGTACCAAAAAATTGAACAGGAACTGATCTTCCTCCTGAGATCTTATTTAAACCTTTACGACCACAAATAAGTGACTCATCCACAACAACTGCTGGCCACACAGCATGACCTGCACTAAAGCAATTAAAAGGTATAGTTGATGTCTCCAGAAAAAAAATCATAGTGATGGATATATAAAGCATAGATCGGATGGAAGGCAGCATTACAAATGATGTCGTCCACAAAAAAGCAACTGCATAGTTTAATACAACAATTGCTTGTTCAATTAATGTCCACATTAGCTACCATTTACATAATTGTATGGGAATACTAATTTCTCTCCACTGGCATAACAACTTCCAAGTTTTGACCAAGTGATTAATGATGGCTATACTTCATATATATTTAAGAAATTCAAGAAGCTATCCAAGCACAAGGATAAACATAGTTCAACCTGCTCCTTGAATTCTACCCCAGATTAATAATTCATAGGCACAGCATATAAATAGTTAACATATTAATTTAAGAGTGTCTATACCCATCAACTGTTAAATTAAATATATAACATTCGGCTCCCCATATTTATATAATGAATATGTTTAATACTCAATGAGCTAGTGATGAACACAAATGTTTGCTTCCAAGAATTCCAAAAGCACAAATCACTGCCTTGACAGAAATAAGCATGTCCGGAGTACCAGAGACATAACTGAGAAAACATTTCATATCTCAACCCAAAAGGATTTCCCATTGTATAATTCTTCAAATTGAGAACTATATTATTGCTTCTTCTCTCTTAACTTTCAGTTATAAGAAGAAAAGAATAAAAAATGAGAATAAATACAAATGGATTTAAAGCACACCTGTAAGTTTCGCCCAAATAATATCCCCAGGCTCAAGTTCTTGGCAGTCATCTAGACTGGCAGCCAACACAACCATCTCATCATAACCATAGCCATTATTATCCATATTATTAACATTGAAACTCAGTTTCAGAGAGGTCATCTCTTCCTGAGATATATAAAATTTAATTTTCTCATTTAATAGAATCAAATCTTCTTCTTCATCATCTTCATACTTAACCTGCATTGTATAAAAAAGCATCCCAACAACTTTAATAATATAAATTTCCAAGTCCTAAACAGTTTAAATAACCAAAGAAAAGATATGAAAGCCATACATGATGCCGATTACTCTCAGAATCATATCCAACAACACAACCAGAGTACCAATCTGCATCCAATGGCCAATATACCTGTACTCGACTAGCTTAACTTCAGTTGGTTGAAATATACTAAAAAGTTAAAATATAAAAGAGATAGGAACTAAGGAGTAAATGCTTGCCTTGCATTGTAACCCAATGAATGATTTCGGATTAACACCATCAAAACTCAACCTGTTAAGACACAATTACTGCTCAGCAAACAAAAACTCAACCACAAAGAAAAGTTCACTACAAAACGCCATGTAATTGATAGGCTCACCTCACCCATCGCTTGGTAGTAGACGAAACAGACAAAATCTTCTTACAATTGAGCTTCGACACGCTCTTTTTTCTCTTTAAATTACTGTTATTACTACCACTATTCAAATTAATATCGTTAGTTTTATTATTTCTACAATCCCTCAATCGTGGCCCATCAAATGAGCTCAAAACACTGGAATCCACACCCAATTTCACCAATTCACTGCTCCCAAACCTCCTCCTCTTCTTCAGAACCCTCAAATCACCATCAATTTTATCTTCTAATTCAGTAATTTCTTCTTTCACAACCACAAACTGAGACTCGAGAGCCAGTAGGGAATCAAAAAATGAAAAATGCTGCCTGGATATTTTAGAGCGACGAGAGTACACATTGACAATAGGAGGTTTAAGATCAGGATCTTCGAAATGGTTAACTAATAGCTTTCGAGCTTTGATTTTTTTTGACATAACGTTGGAAGAACCACTCGCAGTAGCAGTAACGCATGCCGAGTAAACACGATCCAAAGAAGCGTAGCGAATGGGAGTTCCTTTGTTGTGAATGTCTATATTTGTGTCGTCTTCTTCTCCTTCGAGATGTTTGTGGTGTTGTGGGTGAAGTTGTTGAGAAAATGCCATTGTGTCAGTCGGTGTATGGAATTTTGTTAGGGTTTGAGGGTTGGAGAAGATGTATTGGCTGTTGTTCTTTTATTTCCTTTCTTTTCTTTTGGAGGGAGGAATTTTCCCCTAAATCAGCCCTTTCCCGCCGTGTTCATCTAAGCCGAGGTGCAAAGCTTTCTGCAGTACACGAGTTTTGGTTTGTTGTTTTTTATTAATTTTTAATCAATTCTCTCTCCTGTAAAATAAGCTGCCGTTTATTTTGGAGAAATGTACGGAAATAATCAATTTTTTTGAGAAGAATATTTATTAAAATAACCGTATAAAAAATTTTGTTGAGATAAATCAAAATTATTTTTTAAATAATAATAATTTTATAAAAAATTAAATATAATTTTAAATAATATTTTTAAATATAATTTAAAAATAATATTTTCAGTTTAAAATAGTATTTTTATAATATAAAATAATACTTTTAATCATAATTTAAAATAATATTTTTAATACAATTTTTGTTTTAATTTTTTATAAAATTATTATCTAAAAAATATATTTTTAATTTACTTGGTCCAAAGTTTTTTAACACGTTATTTTAATAAATATTCTAACAAATATGATTAATTTTGTATATTTTTAATTTTTTAAATTTTTTTAATATTTAAATATAACTGAAAGATTTAGTTATTATAAAATAGAGAAAAGATATAAATTAGAGGATAAGTTTAACACATTTTTTGAAAAATTGTTGGACTCAATCCAAAAGTATGGCCCAATATTTATTTTAATCCTTTCATCATATTTTTGTTTTTAGGTCTATTTGTTTTCCCTTCAAATTTCAAATTAGGGGCATGAAAAACACTTAGATTTCATGTAAATGAAAAATATTTGAAAACAGTATAAAAATTATCTTCTTTTTTACTATATTTATCAAAATGATCAATCTCCAAAATCATTAACTAATTTGACTATTAACTTTTTTTTTGGGAATTAAGCAAAAATGCCCACTGTTCATAGGGTGAATTCAAAAATATCTACTGTTCAAAGTTTCAATTAAAAATGACCATATTTATTATTTTTAGACGAAAATGCCCCTGAAATTAAAAAAAAAAAGAGGCGCGATTTGGTGTGGTGAGTCTCGCTGGAGCGCGCCATCGATAGTACATGTGGCGCCCATCGACGGCACCACGTCGCACTATCTATGGAGCGTTGGAGCACGCCATCGATAATCCACGTGGCGCGCTCTAGCGCCCCATCGATAGTGCGATGTGGCGCCCTCGATGGGCGCCACGTGGCACACTTGTTTTAAATAATTAAATTTTTTTTAAAAAATTTAAAAAATATAATTAATTAATTTAAAAAAATAGAACTCTATATTAATTTTTTTAAAAATTAATAAAATATGAAAATATAATTAATGAAGTCAAATATTAAAATATTAAGAATTTTTAATATAGTAAAAA
>JAVXUL010000010.1:9471015-9492480 GCA_035590515.1 Trichilia minutiflora | reverse complement strand
TATTCATTTGCATGAAAAATAAAGGAAGCAGCTAATGTATGTAAATAAAGAACAAGTTCTTTTATTAATAAATATCAAGTTTATACAAGATCAAAAGCCCTGAAACCAACAACACTAATGGTTTCTAGGGCATATACACTAACAATAATATTGGTATTATTGCATAGGCAAATGATATAAGTATACTAAAAGGCCTCATGATATTTAGTGAATATATCACATTTGAGAGAACTCATTGGTGTTAAAGAGATAATGATAAATAAAACAAAAACAACAAATTTAGTTGCTGACCCACTGACTAAATGATGACACTGAAGTAACTCGCATCTTATAAAGATGGGTATATGATATCACACGAATTACTTTAGTACAAGTGAGAGATTGTTAGTATATACCGTAGAAACCATTCGTGTCATCGGTTTCTAGGATCATAATTTTATCTATAAATGAAAGAAATGGTTCTTTATTCACATATATAGGTTACGTCATTTATAAAATCCTGTTAGACAATAATGTACGTGTGTGAATCATCCAGATAATTTATTTAGTTGGTAAATATAATTATTTTATCATTTCTTATAGAGATGGTATTGATTGGACATCATATCATATAGTAGATATATTGAATACCACCTAAGGATATCATATGATGATATAAGTAGGCTGATAATAAGAATATTATAGAAGGGCATTAGTATGAATTTATAGTTTGTGAACTATTTATTGAATGTGATCAATCATTGATAAATTATATGGTATACATATAGTCAATAATTTATCGATAGATTATACTAGTGTGCGATAGTGTCCTTTGACTTGAAACATATAAATCGAACTGTGTATGGATGCATATAGTTCATATGGTGTATAAGTATAGGGTTAGTCACGTCTTGTACATTAAGTCAGATTGGTTATATATTATTCATATAGAATTTCGATTAATAATTAAGATGGGATCTGTTGGCTCGTAAAATGGGATTGAGAGTTCTCGTTAACTCTATCCTAATTCGAGTTCCTAAACAAATATCGATAGATGTCTAAAACAAAGTTACTAACTAGTGTTAAATAAAAGCCACATGAAAGAGTCCATACGACATGTTCAGATTGATCGATTATTCGTAAAAGATCAAGTTTACGGTATTGATATACCATGAATCCTAATCTGATTAGGATATGACAACAGAAGGACATTACTCATATGGTATGTACAATCAAGTAAAGTTTGATAAAAAAATTATTTCATTGGAGATTAGAGATTATGGCGTATTAATAGATACTAACCATAGTTGTTGAGTTTCAAAATGTTCGAAAATGATTCATGGCTAATTCACTTTAAACCTTCATAATCACACCAAAATTCTTATGCATTAGAAAGTTATTATTCAGAACGAAGACTACCATCTTCCAAAATAATTAGAGATCGAATAATATTTGTATATATATATATATATATATATATATAAGAGTTATTTATATATATACATATGTTAAAGAATTGTGAGAAAGAAGTATATTTGTAACTAATTGTAAGTTAATATACTTAATTGTCATTTTGATAATTATTCAAGGATTAATTAATAATTGTAACCATTGATTTATGAAATCAATAAATCAAATTAATTAATAGTTAATTAATTTGAATACATTTTTATTTTCTTAAATGGTTAAGGAAATAAATTATTAACCAAGATCAAAATGATAATTGTACCATTAATATGAATTTTGAAAATTCATATAATAATTAATTATATTGATTAATTGTTATTTTCTTAATGATTAAGAAAATAAATGATTAATTAAGGGGAATTTGATAATTGCACCATAATGATGGAAAAGTAAGAATTTAATTACTTGTTAATTAATTTATTTTTATTTGTTTAATTTATTAAAGGATAAATACATCATTTTCTTTTTATTTTATTTGATAAATACCTTAATATATTGTGCATTTTCATTAGTTCAAACGTGCCAATTTTTATTGGCCATTAAAATGATAATTATCTTATAAAAATTAAAAGAAAAATGAAACAAAAATATCATCTCTAACCTTGCAAAATTCGGCCAAATTGAAAAGGGTGAGGAAAAATCATATTTTCTTCACTTTTCCATGAAGAAAATTAGTTTTTCAAGCTTCTAACATACTTGGATGGTATAGATTAAAGAGACTACATGTGTTTGTAACTAGATCCATCAAAGCATGAAAAAGATTAAAAAATTTTAAACCAAAACCTTTAATGACATATATATTGATGTATGCATAATATATGCACAGTTTGTGTAGGAAGCTTAAATTTTGCATGCATTTGGACAATAGAAACCAATAATATGTGAATTCACTAGTAACTTGAAGGCAATGTTAATGGTGGACATTGTATTTGTGAATTACATGCATAATTTATATTATAATAAGAGATATTTTATTTAGTATTTATGAATTTTAAATTGCATACAAAAAACTAATAATGACTCAGGATTGCTTCTGATAAGAGTAATCACAGAAAAAGAATTGATTAAATTCGATGATTTTAATATAATAAATTAGGCTATAGTTTTTAGTAAACAAAAGGTTTTGGTTTTCTAATTGGTTTATTTAAAAGATTTTCTCATTTACAAGAAATACTTAGTTCAATCAAGTTTCTAGAGAGAGATGATGATAGTATTAAGACACTAAGGTACATTTCTTGAATTCAACTTACATCTTATTTATTTGAGTTCACTAAAGAATTTCGAGAAAACATTTTTATTAATTATTCATTTTTAAAAAACTATAAAGGAATTTATAAAATTACATACTTTGTTCATTGTTATATATTGATTTTCTATTTTATTCATAAAATAATATTTTAAATGTCTTGAAGAGATAAAAATATTGATAGTTAATCATTTGATGATTGAAATTTTAAAAAATTTGATACCGATAGAAATTAGAATAGTCACTTTATTTACCATTTAAAATTAAATTGGTAGTAAAAAAATTAGTTTTAAGACCATGTTGGACCAAAATGTGACAGTTAGTTTTTAAATTCTTTTAAACAAAATCATCTCCTCTTGGATATTGCCTTATGGGCCAACATAAATAACCAATCTGGCTTCTGTATATAAGACATAATTAGTATCACATTTATATATTATATGAATCATATATATTTATATTAGATAATGATTATTACATCTTAGGTTAAAAGATTATTTTACATATTAGTACAATCAAATGATAAATTATTGACTACTTACATTTCGTATAATTTATTGTTTCTTTAATTATGTTTGAAAATAAGTTTTCTAACTATTAATTCTCACTAATATCTTGATAACATGATTTTCATTGTCACTTATATTAATATCATTCTATGATCTTCATTAGAGACATTTAGTATGTTTGTTATATGATATCGATGCCTAATCGAGATTATGTTCATAAAAAACTAATTCGATAATAATTATTATCTAAGTATTTATATGTATTTTTGTTTATTAATATGATCAAATAAAAAAAGTAATATACACATATTAAAAAAATATTTTTTTGATTAATTATATATATAATATATATAAATATTAATTTAATATAAAATATCTTAAAACTAATAATTTGAATGATTTTAAAAAGTATAACATCAGTAATGTTAACAATACTCTGATTGATACATACACTTATCAAAAACTAAAATTTGAAATAAATTAACAATATTTAACTAATTGTTCTTTATAATGTAGTTTAAAAATAACATATTAATTTTTAAAATATAAAAAATAATTTTTTCCATTGTAAAATTTCAAAATAACCTTTATACCCTTTTTATCAATTTATTTTTTAGAATTTTATTAGTTGAGTTTATCATTTAAAAAAATAAATTTGAATTACCATATTATTTAAATTTTTTAATTAATTAAAAGAGTTATAAATAAAATAATTAAGTGACATATTTATTAAAATTATTGTCTTAATTTTAATTTCATAAATAATAAGTATTCCGTGGATAAATTTTACTGGAGAAATTGGTGACTGTATAAACATCAGTTTTATTGAAAAATAGGCAATACTAGTACATGAAACTAATAGGGTAAAAATGTTATTATCACTCTATTTTACGGGTAAATATGGTATTTCGGTAATTGAGCAAGCTACAGCGATGAAATTATCGCTAGTCATTGATTCCGGCCCCCCCGCTGGCATTCTCTTCCCCTTCCCGGTGAAATTAGAAAAAAGAAAAGAAATAAAAAAAGAAGGAAAAGCCCCGTGATAAAGGAGATCATGATCATAGCTATAATGAGAACCTCGTTAACCTACTCTGCTTCTCTTGTGCTTATTTCAATTCTGCTAATTTCGACGACTATTATTGATATGATTGTTGTTGTCTCTGCAAATCATGGAGTGTTCAGCGTTAAGTACAGATATGCAGGGCAAGAACGGTCTCTCAGTGTTCTCAAAGAACACGATAGCCGCCGGCAGCTTCGTTTTCTAGCAGGAGTCGATCTTCCTTTAGGCGGAACAAGTCGACCGGATGGAGTCGGGTTGGTTTGATGATTTCACTGTTTTAACACAAAATTCGTGCTTTGAAAACGATGTGGTCGATTGATTGCTTATTCTTTTGCTTGTTGTTGAGCTACACTTGATTTTCATTTGGCTTTGTTTTTTCGTTTTATATAATTACCATAGTTAATAGTTCTAGATTCTTTATTTAAAGAATATTTTTACTACTCAGAATTGCTTCTACCTTTTAATAGATAAAGCATACCTTATTTCTATTTTTATTTCTTATTCGGAAGCGTTTGATGTATGTATGTATGTATATATATAGGGAAAACCACTTTCAAGTGTATTTAAAACAAATAATTTGCTCAAAAGCACTTTTATAACTTACTCTTAGTCATATACATTCTTTTGTTTCGATGTTATTTACTTGGCTAGCATCTCTTTATGATCATTATGATTTTTGTAGGCTTTATTATGCTAAAATTGGAATTGGAACACCTTCAAAGGACTATTACGTTCAAGTGGATACAGGAAGCGATTTAATGTGGGTAAATTGCCATGAATGCAAAGAATGCCCGACAAGAAGTTCCCTCGGTGTATGCCTCTCTTCCTTAATTACTTTATTTTATTTTCTTGTTTCTCCTTTCTTGTTTCATTCCTATTGATATATGCATAATAGAGATGACGAGTTTATTGTTTTTCTTCTTTATATCAGATTGAGCTTACATTATATGATATAAAGGAGTCATTCACTGGGATGTTGGTTACTTGTGATCAAGAATTTTGCTATGAGGTCTTCGGAGGTCCATTGTCTGGTTGCACAGCTAATATGTCATGTCCATATCTTGACATATATGGAGATGGGAGCTCCACTGCTGGATACTTTGTAAAGGATGTTGTCCAATATGATCGAGTTTCTGGGGATCTCCAAACTACATCGTCAAATGGAAGCCTTATATTTGGGTCAGTTGGTCTGCACTTTTTGAATGCTCTTAATTTTAGTCCACATTTATGTAAGTGCTATTTTAGTAATTACTGCCAGCATAAATATTTTGAGGACCCTGGTCAGATGTTTGAGCGATATGAGCTTAAAAACCTTAACATTGCAGCTAATTGTTATAACTGATTTTCAAGTTCTGTGCTCAGTTTTCGTCATTTCTCCCATTTGGTTGAGGTTTTTCAGTTACTGTGCAATTTGAATCTGATAATGAGCCACCCCATGCATGTGAACTTCTATTATCTTTTTTTTTTAGTTTTTTCTCTTTCCACTTTACATCTGAATTAATTTGTGTTTTTTTTTTTTCGTTGAAGTTCATGATCAATAAACAGGCTTGTTGATGGTTAATTTATGATGGTTACGGAGTATATTCTCTAATAGCTTTTATCGAAGTATCTGAATATTCTTTCTCTATGTCTCTCTGTCTATTATAAGAGAATGAAATGTTGTTCATTTGCCTGAATGCAAGGAAGAAGATTATGTGGACATTAAAGATTTTAGGCCTGTTAGCCTATGACAAGCTTGTGCTAGATTGTAGCTAAATTCCTTTCTCTTAGATTGATGCTTGTTCAGAAAGATGCCATATTGAGCTTGTAATCAGCTTCTATTAAGGAGAGACAAAATTTTGAAGCAGTTTTTGTTGTAAATGGAGAAGGTGAAAAGTTTAGGAAACAAAAGAAAGAATTAACACTGCTGATGGGGACTTCAAGCAATTTAATCTAATTTGGAAGGCCAAGTCCATCCAAGCATCTAGATATTTGCTTGTTCATTAACTTGTGGAATAATTAACACTGCTGATGTTATTCAAAGAGGGTATCCTGGAATGAATTTGTGGTCATCTTGGTGTGTTCTGTTTATGAATAGGAAGAGACAGCTGACAACTTGGTTCTCTACTTTCAACACCTTCTATCTGGCGGGCAATTTATGCATCAAATCCAGGATCTCCAGGGCAGTTCCAAGGTCTAGTTAGAGAGAGAGAGCTGTTCTATTTTTTCACTGTCCAGCAGCATCTATCTTGGCGCCCTTTTTATGCAAGAATACTAGAGATGTTCCTAGGTCTTGTTTTTAGAGAGAAATAGATATTGGAATGCTGTATTAGCTTTTTATGATACCATCTGTTTATACTTTATTTATAGTGTGTAAATATTAGGAGTGGTCAGATGGTTTACAATTTCTGTAATTTCTTTCTCTTTAAAATAAATTGTTTTATGCTTTTTACTAAAGAAAAATAAAAAAGAACCTAAATGCACAAGCACAAGGTTGGAAGACAAGGCTACAATGGTTTTCATATACCTGCTTCATAGAGGGAGTACTATGAATTTTTTAGTTATGTTGAATTGTATCCATTTGTATTCTTTTTTTCCTTTTATGTCCGATCGCAAGAATTTTACATCTTATAGTTGATAAATTATGCATATATGGTTATAATAATATTCAAGTATATTCATTTATTTATTCTTTTTTGAAGTTGTGGTGCTAGACAATCTGGGAATCTAGACTCATCTAATGAAGCAGCACTTGATGGGATACTTGGTTTTGGAAAATCAAATTCATCTATGATTTCACAACTGGCTTCGTCCGGAAGTGTGAGAAAGATGTTTGCTCACTGCTTAGATGGAATAAATGGCGGTGGTATCTTTGCTATTGGACATGTTGTCCAACCAGAAGTTAACATGACTCCACTGGTACCAAATCAGTAAGTATTATATTTTTTGAAAAATGTATTTTTTTTTTGCTTTCTATGTTTCTATTTGTGGGTTCTGCCTTCTGAGTGCTTTTTCATTCATATATTTTTTTTAACCATTTTGCTGATCAGATTTGATTTGTATATTATTTACTTTGTTATTTATTTATTTTTTTATAAGAAACAAATTCATTATTTTATTTCATTTAACACATAGCTTCTACAATTCTAATTTTTCTTTGGATCAATACTACTGCTACATGGTGTTGTTAAATTGTTGTGGTTCTTTATCATTGCCAATTTGCTATTCTTACTTTTTGGCCCAGGAAAAATTTGTTTCTGAGAGGCTATATTTATCAATGACAACTAGTAGAAGGCGCAAAAAGGTGATTAATTTAAATATTTGATTAGTAGTGATTGGACACGGATAGTAGTTGGAAGAAGGCTTCTATAGTCATATAATACACTCAATAATGGAGTTTATTTCTTCTGTGCTTTAAAATCAATATATCTTTATTTTGAAATGAGTGAACTTGATTAGAATGCCTCAAATACTAGATAGCTGTAACACTTTTTTTAAGCTCATTGGTAAGTTATTGCTTTGCTTTTAATAGCCAATTTTGATGTTTGGGGTCCTCAAGAGGTTTGTGAGCTTGAAGTGTGATTACAAAGTGAAGTTTAAACCAAGAAATGGCTTTCATTGTATTGGCTTATTGAGTTTAATAATGAGGATTAAGGAGAAAATCTCTCCGAAGAATAAGGTGAAAGTTGATAGAATGGGCAATTTGTGTAGTTATCTATGTTAATTTATTTCTTTGTGGATTTAAGTGTTAATTACTGAAAATTCCCTTTTTGTAGACACCAAAATGTATTATCACCTTTTCTTCATAAAAATTGGAGACAGGTAAATTGGTTTCACAATAAAACTTTTATTTTTCTCATTTTGGTTGAAAAATTAAAAAATGGCTATTGAAAAACAATACGAAATAGCCACTAAAATATAGAAATAGAAAAGTACTAGAAGAAAAGAAGAACAATTGCATAATCACATTAATAGCTGTTTCTTGAATAAGAAACTAAGACCGACCTTAGATACAATAAATAACTAAACATGCATGTTACCAAACAAAAAAAAAAAAGAGTTGGGGAGAAAGTATATGATGTTTCTGTAAATGTACCAAATTAGCAATATATCCCTGGAACTGAAAAATGAAAGTTAAAACCTACGACACTAGCTGCTAAGGACCTTAGTACTACAAAGGGTTCTTTCTTTGAAACTAAAATGTCTCCTTTAAATATGCAAATTTCATAGTCTCAGGCATTGGCTTTAAAAGAAGCTAAGTTGTTTCTGGCCAAACAATTGGTGTGCTGGCAATCCTTTTAAGGGTTGTGTCTGAAACTTATTTGATGATATGGAAGAAATAAAACATTGTTTTCCCCTTTTCCTGAAGCAATGAAAAAAGAATAGACATTTTGAGCTACCAAAGTTATATTATAACAGGAAATTATAAGGAAGTGTAAGATACTTGAAATTTGGGTATAAAAAATTGAATCCTAGCTATAACACCTAATATTTAAATTTTTTTAATGGTCATTTGTCAGTATCTGTAAAATCACGATCTACGTGCAGGATTACATTACGTTTGTCTACTGTTTGATGGGATAGGGTGGCAGAATACGATCAGGGTTGCGAAGAGTTCAAAGTCAAATATAGGGTGTCCTTGGATTGAGGTGTTGTGACTTGGAAGATATAGCTGCAATGGGATGGAATCGCTAGGTGCTGAATATAAGTAGAAAAGTTAGTATAGCGCACTAAAACCTGAGGTTTATGTAAACACTTTTGAAAGTTAAATAGAAGCCCAACAGCTCTAAACATACCCTTAATGAATTAGAAAATTGAAAGATTCTCTTTGGTGAGAAGTTTTGTTACTGTCTGTACTGTGAATTATGTTTGATTGACATAATCCAAAAATGTGAAATATTCGAATACTTCTTATAAAAAGATAACCCTTCTTCATTTTATATATTGAAAAGGAAGAGAAAATGACTTCTTGAATACAAGCAGTGCTTCATTGGTTTAAATAAAACTTTCAAGTTTAACATGGTCTAGTTCAGGGTTAAAGATATTGCATTCAAGTGGAGAGTGGTTGTTCCCAACTTCTGTGATGATTACATTGTGGAAAATGCCAACTCTCAATTCTGTTATCATTGTGGATTGTTAGAGGTGATTATAAGATTTTCCATCTGTGAAACTGAAGATATCATACTAGAACAACATTTGTCAGATATGGTCTTGGCATCTAAGTTTGTTCTTTTGTATGTCCACATTTAGTGTCTCAAATGTTTTGCATTATTCACAGTATTGACGTTGTAAATTGTTCATTATTCAGTACTTAGATTTATTTCTTAATCCTGTTAAATATTGGGGCATGGACATTTCATCTATTAAGTGATGTCTTTTTGTAAAAAAATTTTTAGGCAACATTACAGTGTCAACATGACAGCAGTTCAAGTTGGTCATCATGTCCTAAATCTTCCAACAGATATATTTGTAGTGGGAGACAGGAGAGGGACGATAATAGATAGTGGTACAACCTTGGCCTATCTTCCAGAAATGGTTTATGAGCCATTGGTAATTAAGGTAAATGATGTTTGAATTTTAAATTTTGGGGAATGCCAGTGGAAGATGCTTTCTTACAACGTTCTGTATCTCATTTCTAGATAATCTCTCAGCAGCCTGGCTTGAAAGTCCAAACGGTTCATGATGAGTATACATGCTTTCAGTACTCTGGAAGGTATGTTATATTTTACATGTGTTATTATCAATATGAAAGCAACAAAACTGTCTTAAAGGAAGTATGAAAAGTTGCTTGAGGAAAAATGCTAATATATTGTTTTCTTTTATCCTTTTGATTACGTAATCCAACCGAGGATATCTTTAATACGAAGCATCTCTTAGGAACCGGTTTGAGTTATTAATATTTTTGTTGATATTTATTTTATTACTCTCTAGGTTCTTACAATACCATTTTTCTTACTTTTGGTTGATGACTTGAATAGTAACTTAAAGAAGAATGAGGAAAGATTTTATTTTATTTTATTTTGTGTGTGTGTTTAAGATGGAGGGGGATGTTGACTTTGGCATGGAATCTTTAACTGTAATATTGGAGAAACGTTGCAAGTGTTTTATCATTGTAAGACTATAATTGTTCACTGGTTCGGTAGTAGTTGGCTCAACTAGTAAGATCTCTTGAGGTGGTAGAAGAGATTTGGCCATTGAATTCTGCTCACAGGAGTTCTTTTAAATAAATAGTGTAACTATTCTTTTATTGTTTATGCTACTTAGTTCATTTTGCACAGTTTTTTTGTTGTATGATTTTCATAGTCTTATCTCTGTTTCAGATGCTCCATTCTACATGATTACTAAATGACTGGTATTTTTTTTCTTTTCGCTGATGGAGCTTCTTAACTTTATTAGTTATTTTATCAGCATTTTGCATGATACCCGGTTTAAACATAACTGATTCTGAATTCACATGCTTTCATTAAGATAACACTCTATATTCCTTCTGCTCAATTGTTTGATGCGTATGCTTTACTGAAATATACATTACAGAGACAAGATGAAATTTAATTCAATATTTGTTCCAAGTAATGGGCAAACAGTAGTTTTACTCATGTACATCGTTTCCTTTTGTAGCGTTGATGAGGGATTTCCAAATGTCACTTTTCATTTTGAAAATTCTGTTTCTCTGAAGGTTTATCCACACGAGTATCTATTCCCCTTTGTAAGTATTTTGAGCTTTCGAAATTTATAAGTACTTCATTATTGATGTTTCTCTTTATAGCATTCTTGCTTGCTTCAGGTTTTGTCAAACTTGCTTCCCTGTAAAGAACTTGAAATATATCTTTTTCCAAAGTTACCATCGCAAAGACTTTTGTTGGTTCTTGCCTGATCGATTACACACACTTCAGAATTAAATGCCACTATTATGGTACTTTCCAAGTTCTTCTAGTGTATTATTTTCAAGCTTAGTTGCAGGAAAGGTGGAATTTATAATGATTGTCTTATGGAGAATTAATACATTCAAGTACACTGTGATACCCACGAATAATTGTATCCTATTGGCATTCAGCTTGCTTAATTTTGTAATTATCGAGCAAAAGTTTAACAAAAGATTCTGTTGAAAAATATTATATCTCTGGATAAAACTTTTGTTGAACCAAAGCCACTAACCTCGTTTCTTGATTCGGTTGCCATTTTGTTTCATCTAGTGCCAAATCATTGGTGGGATGATGGAGCATTGAAGCGCCATAAATATGTTAATATAAATAGTTGGGATGAGATATTATTGTATCATAATGGAGGGCATGTTAGGCGCCTGGAAAATGTTGGGTGTAATACTATCATTTTCTTTGGCCACTGCTGTTTGTGCTCCTGACTAGTTTCTGGATTGGAGCAATCTTATTCTAGACAATTAATTAAGATTCTTCTCTTCACAATTAATTAAGATTCTTCTCTTCAAAGTATATTTATATTCATGAAAATTTGACATTATTTTTTTTTTTAATAACATACATCCTCCTGATTTGCTTTTGAATTCTTAACTTTTCACACTTTGGTTGGATATATGCAATTTGTATCTCAAATTTAAGATCACTGCCTAATACGACTTTTAGCTTATGTTCTCTTATAATTATCACTCCTTACTGTGCTGTCCTCAGTCTTTCTTGAACATGGGCAAATTACGTTAGCTTCCAATTTTGTTAACCCCTTGTTGGAGCTGTGGTTGCATAATATTTGCATTTTATATTCAGCTCTAGTATGTACCACACTGGGCATTTCCTTGAATAATCTCATTTGATGACACTGGTTCTTGCAGGAGGGCTTGTGGTGTATAGGTTGGCAAAACAGTGGAACGCAATCTAGGGATAGGAAGAATCTGACACTTTTGGGAGGTATACCAAATATTTTACACATGTTGATGTTAGCTCAGGCTGAATGATTATTTTCTGGATAATCTCCTTAGAATATAGGTTATCTCATACTTTTTATTAAGTATTTACTCTTTAACAACATTTTCCTTAAGTGTGACCCTGCCTACTCAAGGACAGTAGATGAATTCATTACCATCATTCAGGGGCATATTTTAGTAAATCCTTGTTAATGTCAATATAATCCTTTCTCAATACCTTTACCTACATTGTTATTTGCCACTTATCTCCAGCTAGTGCCAAAATATCGATGCCTTTGTGAGTAGTTGATGGACCTAAAGGAGGAAGAAATACAGATAAATTCTTTCATCAACCTCCATTTGCTTCCTCTTCATGAACCATTCATTTCATAGTCTATCTTGTACTGCCACTAGGCCATTTTAAGATTCTAATTATCAGAATGCTTAACTTAAAAATCTTTCATGATTTCCTCAGAATCTTGTAATGTAAATTTAGCTATCCCTTGAGCTCTCTTATATAATAGATTCATTTCTATGGCTTTGATTAACATTTCCATGACTATCTATATGAATGACTAAGGAACAATGATGAATAGTGAAGTACAATGGAAAACTATAATTCTTGTAGATAATTTTTCTTTTAAGGTAAATTTCAGCTGGCTATCATCATTTTTGACAAACATTAAATTGTCCCTAAGTTTTTTTGTAAGTCTACACTGCACCACAATGTCTTTATGATCTTCTGGTAAGGGTAATAATATGTTTAAGGGTATAAGGGTAATTACATACAGTAACAATAAAAAATCACATACATAATATTGTTTTGAAGATACAAACATACCCTTATGAGTATCTCTTCCACCCAATATCTGCCATTGTGGGGTAGTCTTGCACAACCACGCTCACATGGCCAACTCTTTGTATAAACTTCTCTAACTTTTTTTGATTTATTTTTGGTTTGATTTGTAAAAGTAGTTGGTTTTGATTGTTTGCAGGAATCGGCTTTTGTTTGTTGGAATTAATTTGTGCATAAATTGTTTGATTTATTTTGTCTGTGGAGAAAATAAAGATAGGGACAGAGTGAAAGAATAGGGAAAAAAATTTGTAATTAATTTTGAAACCACAAAAATATTTTGCATTTTCTATTTACACACACACACGCACATATATATATATATATGTCCTTTTGAAGAGATCGGGCAAAAATGCTTTGTTTTGGTCAACTATAGTCAATCATCCATTTTGATAATAGAAGCTAACGGTCTAGGGTGTGGCTTGGCATAGACTTATACTGGAAGACTTGAGGATGATTAGATGTTTGTCAAAAAATATTGATGTCGGCTAACATTGACCCTTTCTTTTATAAAAATTAAAGATAAATGCATGGTATATTACAACTGCACTATTCTTACAACATTTCCAAGAAGTTAATATTCTACATTAATATCTTAACACTTCTTGCATCTTTAAGTTTCTACACTCGGCAAATTGGAATCACCTAGTCATCATCTAGAAACATTTTAACGATTCTTATGTGCTAGAGTTGTGACTAAATAGGCAATATGAGTTATAGTTTGTTGGCCTTTTATGGTCCTGATACAGATTAAATTTTAAATATGCATAAACAACAGTGTGGGCTTCCTCCTGGTCTTCTTTCTAAGATATCTCTTCTTTATTTTGCTCCATTAGGAAGCTGTTATAATTAGGTTCTGCATTCTAAAGGCTCTGTTGATTTTATTTTATTATTATTTTTTTCTGTTGGTTCCTCTCTGTAGAGTTTTATGGTTTAGTTTTATTCGATGGGACTTTTGTCTTTTTCTTTTTGGACTTCTAGTCCTCTCACTTGTATATTTTTCTTATAACCAATTATAATTTTCTTTTTCGTTGGCTTAGTAAGAAAGAAAAGAAAGCCTATTTTGTAATATCTTTACTTGCCTTATTCTGTTGTTATTCCCCTGGCAGATTTAGTACTTTCAAATAAGCTAGTGTTGTATGATCTTGAAAATCAGGCCATTGGATGGACAGAGTATAACTGTGAGTATCAAATTACTTTTTGTAATCATTTTTAAAGTGTTCTGGTTCACTGTCTTCTATTTTGCTATTGGAAGTTGCATCAATCCCTGAATATAACTGATCGCTTTGACATCTTTACATCTGTATTGTTTGAAATATCAGTAACATAAATTACCCATTGCTTGAAGAAGGGGGAACTAAAACCAACAGCTTATGGAACCAATTCAGAATCTCTTTAGATAATTGTAGGTGTATTATGTATGATGGGTGAACGTGTATAGATATTATGTAGCACCCTAGTTGGATGCTGTCAACTTTCTTGCTACCTTGCATGTATACATAAGAAGAAACTGTGTGAGAGGTAATTAAGATGGATTTGTTACCATCTAATGTTCCGGTGGAAAATTGAAAGCGTTTGTGTGCTTTTCAATCACTAATATAGGTGGGGCTTCTCGAGATCTTTTTATGTGTTGTGGTAGGGAGATGATACATAGAAACTTCATTTTCTGGGATGGAGTAAGCTTTTTTTTTGAAATTTAACTTGAATTTCTCAATAACCGCACATATGTTTACTAGAATAGAACATTGACAAAGTGATTTCTACCAGAATGGAGGAGGAGCGTGTATGTTTCAACTACAAAGTGAATCAAGACTAAGATGGGAGATGTCGACTAGATACAATGAAGCCTTTATATTTGAGATTAGGGAGTGTATGCAAAATTAAGTTTTGTTTTTTAATATGAAGCAGGTTTGCATGATGTAGGATAAATTATTGAATAACATAAAACACTAAGGAAGGGGAGAAATAATTGAAGAATAGCCAGAGAAACTGAAATACTTTTTTCAAGAATCCATTAGTAACTTCAAGTCTTACTCAAAACTGAGGAAAACCCTAAATAAAACAAGAGAAGAAAACTGCTTCTAACAAGGAATATAAGTTTTACTTAAGTAAAAAAACTAAGTTAGGAAGAGTAAATATGCCTTGCATAACCCAACTAAATCCTGACTTTAAATAAATAATCTCAAATTCCTAAAATCCTACATAAACAATGATTATTGACTTTTTTCTTTTTTGAACTCTGGTTCTGTGGCATCATATCTTGGGCTATTTTCAGTAACGAGTTGCTACATTACGTAGGATACATGAAAACAGGGTAAAATAATTTAGGACTTATCGAGTCTAATTTGATTTCGCCTCATTAAATAGGATTAAATCTTATTAGTCTTATTAAGTTATTTCTTGATGACTTTCTCTCTGTCTGAGGTGGAGAGAATTAAGATTTTTGTATGGCTGAGGACAGGTTAAATAATTTGGCTTAGGATTCAGTTCCATGTTTAGCAAACTTTTAAGTGTCTTGTTGACTGGTGGTGATGAAGTAAAACCATTGTGACCGTATATAGCTGCAGTATAAAATTAGTAAATTAATGCATTTGAATGGAAAAGAATTCTGTGCTTAAAGATTTTTCATGAATTTTCATTTATCAGTTATGCTATGGGATCTGTCAACTCTATTTTTAACATGAACAAAATTATCTTGGTTTCTCGGTTTGATCTTAAACTCTCATTTGTTTTCTCGGAACAGGGGTTAAATAATTTTAACTTTTATCAACTATTCCTCAAGTTGGAACGTAAATGGCTGGATGAATTCATTTTGAATTTTGATGGTAGTTAAAAAAGTAATTGAACGCTTCTGCAGTAAAAAGCTGGACCTTTTCCTTCACCTCTGTTGACCTATCCATGGTTTATTTCAGGTTCTTCAAGCATTAAAGTGAAGGACGAAAGGACTGGAACGGTGCATTTAGTTGGATGGCACTATCTTTCCTCTGATTGCAATTTGAATACCCAATGGGGTATAATCTTACTTCTGTTGACTATGTTGCTGCACTTACTGATTGACCGGAGTTAATACATAATGCCAACGGTCAACTAAAGATTAAAGAAATTGAGTACAAAAGGAAATTCGAAAGGTTTAATTGATAAATCACTACAGAATGATTTGATGACGTGTGTGTATAGGTTCGGACCTCACAAGCGACGTAGGATGAAGATGTGCTGCACATTAACTGAACTTATATTTTCACTGGCATATTGAATTAGTGGAAATTTATGAAAGTATACAACAAACATTCTCTATGTGCAGTTGAATTTAGACTGACTTATATATATTGGCTCAGGTGCCGTCGAAACTGTAATTAATTTCTTAAAATTATATTTGAGGAAGATGTAAATTTACACAATGAAGCATTTCCTTCTGGAGGTTTCTAGCGCTAACTAATTATACTAGGCTTATGAGGTTTCAAAGTTCTTAACTACTGCATTACCCAAAAGCTTGAGTGAATATGATAGGTTGTTACAATATAGATGTGAATAAAAATTATAACTATTTTCGAAGGATAGCCCTAATAACTAAGATAGTCCAACTCAAAGCTTAAACTACCAGATAAAGGTGCCGAAGCCTAGAAGTTAGAACTTGTGGCCCTATCAAACACTATGATTATGCAATATTTTAGCCATATTCCTGTGTGGATCGACGAGCAGCTTTTTTCATGTTTAGGTTACACCAGAATGGGCAAACCAATCAAACTGATGAATTAAAATAATCTGTTGAAGTTTTCTACGTTTACATTCTAGACAAATCTAACCAAAGAGTTTAAACTCCCAGATAGAGCCAAATCATATAGTCATGCTGGATACTCTATCAATATGTATATATGTATCCAAAGAAAACATGAGATACTTAAAGATAGAATCCTTCGACCAGAACTAAATTAGACTATTTTTTGGTATGGTTGCTCTCATTTGGACCACATGTAGCCGTGTGATTAAGCAAATATGATAGTCTACAAATGATTGGGAGTATATGTATATGATTTTAACCATATATATGGTTTAGTTATTTATCTTTCTTAACTTGATTACATGACGAAGATGAGATCTAAAAGTATGAAACCTTTTTAATTAATACCATCCAAAAGGCAAATGGATCTTATTTTGATCATTAATCATATACCTATATAAATAACATATAATCAAATTGGTTTTATCATACAAGCAAGATATGAATAATCTTTTATTTATAAGTATTGGAGAAGGCATGAATATTTATATACCAGACAAAAATATCGATACTTGAGAAAAACTGAAGAGAACCCCAAGATAATACTTTGATCATATCAATACTCCGCACAAAGATATCGATACGTTAAGATGAAACGAAGGTAAAATAGTGATAGTATCGATACCAATAAGAAAAGTATTGATACTAAATGACGAAATAATAGTACTAAAGGAGTACCTCAGCAAAATATGGATATGATCAAGTAAAGCACATCGATACATCTGGGTCGCAGATGAAATAAATACCGATATAAGAGGCAATGTATCAATACAAATTCTCGAAGCACAAATATTAAAAGCAGATTATAGCAAAGTATCGATATATGTAACGAAGACATAAAAATTGCGTAAAAAAGTTAAATAAAGTATCGATATCCTTTCAAAAAAGTATTGTATGTTATACAATTTCAAGAACTAACGGCTAGTTTGCAGTATTAAATACACTCATTAATGGCAGAATTAAAGAGCAATTACAGACAATAAATCAAGAGTATAAAATCGACCATTATTACAGAAGAATAAGGAAGAGAAGAGATTATCAGCAAATTAATACGAGAATAGAACATTTTATTATTTTTACGAACTCTTTTCATCTTTCTACAATTATCTTCCTTGAATTGTATAATTCTATCTGTATTCTTTTAGAGAGAGAAAGTTATCACATAGAGCTTATTGAAGAACTACTTTTTGAGAGTATTTATATTTCTTTCTATATTAATTATTTTTATGTTACTCTTCATTCGAATATAAAGTAAAATTAATTATTGGGTTTATCATCACCCGTATTAAAGAAGATTATAGTGGCCGTCCTTTGCCCATAAAAAAAAGTACTGAGTTTTTCTTGACCCGTATAAATCAATATATTAGTGATACCTCAGTATGGATGGATTCTATCTGAGAAGAGTGAACGTAGGTTGAAAAACTGAACCACTATAAAAATTGATTATGCATCTCTCTCTCTTTCTCATCATTATCACTGCATACTTAGTATTTACTTTCCATTCTTGTGCTTATTAGTTAAAAGAGGAAAGAGAATACAATAGAGTCCATTCTGCACATATCCTTAGTATTTACTTTCCATTCTGCATCTTAGTTTTTTTTATTGTGCATTAGATAAAAGAGAATTCAATAGAGTGTCCGGATGTGATATGGTCAAAGTCATATGTGATATGTTAGAGGTTACACATAAGAGAATCAGTAGAGTCAAAGACTCTAAGATCAATATATTTATACATGATTATGAGTTGTTTAAGATGAAATCACATGAAAACACAAAAGATATGTATACACTATTCACTAACATTACTAATGGTTTGAAAGCCTTGGGCAAGATTTACTCCAATGCTGATTTAGTGATAAAAATTTTGATAAGTTTACCAAGGTCGTGGAAAACTAAGGTAACAGCCATACGAAAGGCCAAAGAACTCAAGCATTTAACCTTTAGAAGAATTGCTTGGATCATTAATGACATATAAAATAGAGACAATTTGCAATGAAGAAAATGATAGAGAGCAAAAGAAGAGAAATATTATATTGAAAAGTACAAAGCAGATAGAAGAAGATGAGAGTAGCCAAGAATCAGAAGATGAAAAAATTATATTGATGGCAAGAAAATTTAAGAAAATTTTTACTGAAGATAGATAAAGAATTAGAGCCTATAAAAGAAGAAAGTTCAGAAATGATGACAAATAAGAGAAATACAAAAAGAATAAAGAAAAAGAAAAGGAGATAATATACTATGAGTGCAAAAAACTAGGATATACAAGGCGTGAATGCCTTTAGAAGAAGTAGAACAAGGACAAAAGGAAGAGAAAAGTTATGAAAGTCACTTAAGAGGAATAAACCAGTGATGAAAGCTCACTCGCATCATTAGGAGATGAGCAAGCAAATTTTATTTAATAGGAAAGCTTAAAAATGAGGTAAACTCTCCCAAATCTTCATCATACTATTATTCTTGCTCTAGTAGTGAAATGAAGAAATGCAAGATGAGTTACTGAGTTATATAAAAAACTTAGAACTGATTTTGAAAAATTGTATGTGAAATATAAGAATATTATAAAAATGAACACACTTTTGGTAAATGAAAACGAGTCATTGAAATTGAAAATCAGTGAACTTGATAAGAAAAATGAATGTGAGTGTGAAAACAAAATGAACATGCTGAGAATAAAAGGTTGACTGATAAAATTCAAAACATAAAAAAATTATTAGTAAAGTTTACATCTAAAACTAAAGCACTAGACAAATTACTAAGTTAGTTTTTGATAAAGCTGGGATTGGTTATCGACCAGGAGCTAAACAAAAGACTTATTCAAATTATTTCGTGAAATCATCTAGACAACTAAGTTTTTTTTGTAATATGTCATTATTACTCCAAAAAAAGGCATTATAGCAACAATTATCCTATTAAGAAAAACACCTACAAGGGAGCAAAATTAATTTGAGTTCCCAAGGATTCATTTTCAAGATCAAATAGTGTTATTAAAGTGACATGGGTTTCAAAGCCAAAGACTAACATCTATGGACCTAAAGTTAAATGAGTATCAAAAATAAATTAATTATATTTTACAAGTATCTCATGTAAAAGGGAGCAAAAGCAACAAGAAATGGTTCTTGGACAGTGAATGCTCTAGACACACGATCGAAGACAAAAAGATGTTTCTGAGCTTGAAAAGAAGAAAAGGAAAACATGTTATTATTGAAGATAATAGCTAAGGAAAGATGCTCGACACCGGGTCAATTGAGGTAAACAAAATCAATATTAATAATGTGCTTTATGTTGATGATTTGACGTATAATTTATTGCGCATCTCTCAATTATAAGATAAGAAGTGATCAAGGGGGAGAGTTTATGAATTAAGAGTTTGAGAATTTTATAATAAACATCGTTTCACTCACAACTTTTCTGCACCTAGAATACCTTAACAAAATAGGATAGCCAAGAGGAAGAATAGAATCTTACAAAAGATGGGTAAAACTATGTTTAATAAGTATGAATTACCACAATATTTTTGGGTTGAGGTAATTAACATGACTTGTTACATCTCTAAGAGGATATTGATTAGAAAAATGCTTGTGAAAATTTTAGCTCATTTATCAAAGAAAGCCGAATATTAAGTACTTTAGGATCTTTGGTTGCACATGCTATATCTTATGTGAAACTCGTCCCTTAGTGATGTGGGCATAATAGTAAATCTCTCAAGAGTGTTCGTGCATGTCTTCGTGGTTAGATTGTGCACGAGAGGGTATGAAACTTGAAGAGGATGTTTTAGATAAGATTATGATGTAGATATAAGTTCATGAGAAAGATCTGGATTTTTGACCTCAAAATCACCTCCAATTGAGAAAAAGTTTCTGACGTTTTTGTAGAGCTCAGAGAGAGCTTCGCATTGATATATTATGAGTTCCGAGCGGATATCCGAGCTAAAAGTTGTGGCCAATTGAAGTTGTAGTCCTCAGAAAGAGGACCAGAAGCAAAGGTATCGATACGTTTGGGGAAATGTATCGATACGTTGAGGTTTAGGCCAAGGGTATCGAAACCTTTGAGGAAGGTATCGATACGTTTACTATTGGGGCCTAAGGTATCGATACCTTTGGTGAAGGGTATCGACATCTTGAAGGCATGATGAACAATGAACAGTGCCCAACATATCGATACATTGGCTAGGGGTATCGACACGTTGGTGACGGAGATGAACCCATTTGCAACGAAAGGTATCGATATGTTGGCAAGAGTTATCGACACCCTGTAGGCTTGTGAACGATGTTTTGGCCAAACGTATCGATATGTTGTGAGAAAAATGCCAAGGTATCGATACGTTTTTGAAACGTATCGACACCTTTGGGGGATTACACAGCATATATGCTCGGGGCAGGTCGTCTTCCCCATTTAGAAATCTTTGCTTCTCTCTCTACCAAGAACTGCAGAAAACTCTCTCTATCACCAGCAAACTGATCTTCTTCATTTCTCCACCAAACTTCGCCATTCCAGTTCTTTTGAGCTGAGAATCAACACCAGAACCCAGAAATACCCTCTGATCGGAGTTTCACGCGATGGTTCGCGAGGAATCACGAAGAAGAGGTGATGATAAACAGTAGCAGAAAGAGGAATTCAAGCAAATCGGGGCTCTAAGCTCGCCTACGGGTCTAGGTAAGCTTGTTCCTCAGTCTATCTCTCTCGATTAAGCTATCATTTCGTGTAGATCTAAGAAATGATAATCG
>JAVXUL010000010.1:9442779-9470789 GCA_035590515.1 Trichilia minutiflora | reverse complement strand
GATACGACACTTGGACTCACCAGACTATACTATAACAAGACTACCTATACTTGGGTACATAATCTAATTGAGATCAACTAGTTATTCTATGAATATCTTCTCAAGAGAAAAAGTGGGTTTGGGTAGGGTAATCATTCTAGAAAACTATGGCCCGATGAGGACGAAATGTGCCAAAAATATGTGGTAGGGTAATCATTCTAGAAAACTATGGCCCGATGAGGATGAAATATGCCAAAAATATGTGGCGCAGTATATCATATTGAGTGAACTATTAAAATAAAAAAAAAATGAACTACATTTTATCTGATCTCTGTATTGCGGCTTTCTAGGTAGGTCTAAAATTTTCAAATAGATTGAGTGCAAAAACTTCTAGTGTGAGTTAAACGCAAAGAAGCTTTCCAGTTGCTTACCCTTCTATTTGATGTGTCCTATCATCGTGTCACTTCACACAAAGAATGATTATTCTTATTAGAACTCTTAAGGTGGTATATTATTCCAAGGGAAAACGTAAAGATGAATGTATAATGACATTTTTGATTCCGATGTAAGCATGAGATCTCAGAATTTGATGTTCTAACTTGATGTCTCAAAATTTATTATTTCAGGAATCAGATTCAGTCTCATCTCCTATAATATTTTAGCACAGGTATGCCAAGGATTTTATATATGATTTTTTGTCAAATTGATCAGAAGAAGTAACCATCCATAAATTAATTTATTAAAAGTACATTAGTTATTATACAATGAAAATAAATCTATTGTATAATAATTCATGTACTTTTAATAAATTAATTTATGGATGGCTACTTCTTCTAAACAATTTGACAAAAAATCATATATAAAATCCTTAGCCAAAAAATAAAAACCCCTCCTTTTCTTAAATCCTCTTTCTATCCAAATGCATCACTAAACATTTCTAGAAAATCTTCTATTTCTTAAATTTTTTTTATTAAAATGAGAAGAAAAAAAAAGAAAAAAGAAACTTTTCCTAATGTCAAGTTATTCTTCTATTGTGTAGACTTTGCTACTTATAACAACATGGATGACTCTTATAGTTATTAAGTGCAAACTTTGAAGTGTTTAATTTGCATAATAGTCATTAAACATTTGAAAACATGAATGTTGTAAACTCAATTGAGTTATTTTAGAAAATTATTTAAGAAATAAAAGATATTATGAAGATGTTTAGTGATGCATTGTAAAGGTGATGTGTATAGTGTGGTGTTGCATTTTATACATTATTCGATAGTATACAGTTGTTATGTAGGTTGGAATAACAGAAACTGTTTTAACTATTTGGACTTAAAAATTTGAGGCATGTGCAATATTGTAGATCATATATGAGCATGTTGAAGTTGAGGAATGTAGTACCCGTAACCACGTCTGCACTGAGTGTGGTTTGAACTATGCCAATACATGCCTACTCATTCTGTAGGTGAAAGCCAACATTCTGTGAACAGGTTGGATGATATAAGTTCAAATATTTTTTATATAGACTTCTATAAAAACGAAAGGAGCCGTCTTTAAATCAAATAGCATAACTTGCTATCGATAATGACAACCTGGAATACAAAAAGCATGAAAATTGAAAATTTTTAGAAATCCGGTATTAATCGGGATACCCGCCTATCAGTGTTAATATTTAACCGGGCAGATTGAATCCAGATGCGGGTTCACTGAAACCCGACCCGCATTCCATTCTTGCAATCAACTCCCCGTATTGTTTGCTTTTTCCCTCTGAAAATGGGTTTGCATATAGATAAAGACAGTGGTGGTCAAATTATAAAGACCGATTCCTACAGAAGGGTGACGATTCAATCTTGGAAACAAGCTCTCTGTTGCCTCGTCATTGGGTTTGAAAGTGTAGATAGATGCACTTGTAAGCTATTTTTCGTCTCTGTTGCAGAAGAAAAACAAGTTACGTGCTTTGTTTGCACCAGCAACAATCTTCTAGTGTGTTTTAGTGAGAATTGCGATGTGGAGGTCGTCTTATCTGGTCAGTTTTTCTTCCTTATTATGTATTTTGAACTTATTTGAGTTGAGAGGAGTTGATTCAGTGGGTTTTGAGTAAAGACTATATATAGTTTACTTTTTGAATTTTCTTAATTTCTCCATAATTTATTTATTTATAATTATTAATCTCTTCATTCAGGTTGGCCGATTAGCTCGGCTCGGAACTAATAGGGTTCAAACCCTGAATTCCAGTTCCAGTTACAAATCAGTGGCACAAATTCAAATATATAACCAAATCATTGGAAAATCTATATCATCATTAGAGGTGATCCAAATTTTGCCAGTAATTTCTCATTTAAGTTATGCATACTATTTTGGTTTCTTTGGAGGAGGAGGATGTACTGGTTTGAATTTATTTGATTGGGTTTGTCATAGTTTTTATGTGATGAGAGTTCAATGGATGTGGTGTTAGTCAATTATCTAATTGATTTGCAACAATTTAGGGTCGGTTAGCCAACCAAGCAGTCAATCAATATCCTGAAGAAAATGTAGGAAGCATACGGAAACATCAGATTGGGGAGAACGTATCAAGAAAGGATAAGATCGAGTTTCTTGTAAACACAGTAGGTATCAATATGCATATTTTCTACAGTTATTAATTCATTTTTAAGGAGATATGTCTGCTTGATATTTACTGCACACTCTGCTACGAATTTGTTGAACTTATGAGTTTTATGATGAGAGAAAAGATTCAAACCTCACAGCCATTTTTTCTCATATAAACATGTGACACTTAATGTGAGAAGTACTTTCATTATTGTTCCTGATGCAAGAAGTCATAAGTCCTTTAAAAACCAATCATTCAATTTTTTTATCTACTGGTGAACAGTGTTCGTAGGGGGATGTGGTTTGTAGTAGAATTTGCTTGAGGAAAAAGATAAGATTGCGGATCGAGATACTAGGAAGAGGTGGTGGCAATTTCATGTAGAAAATGCACTATAGAATTAACTAGAAGAAGGAAGAAAGAATTAACTTGGTTAAGTATGAGAGATAGATAGATAGAGAAGACAAAGAGAGAAAAGTGCACTAGGTGTACCTACCTTGATGAAAATTTACCTCATATTTGTTGTCAACAATCTTGTGATATATACGAAATTTTACGTCAACTGTATACACACAAGCTGTTTGAGCATTTCATTACATACCATGCATAATAGAGATGGCCATTTGAATTAGGGTATCACTAGTAGTTTCTATATGAATTATCTTGATTATGCTGGGGCTTTCTGGCCTTAATAGGAAATTTATGAAGCCAAAGTTCCTCTAGATATGTCAACTTAGCTCTTTCTTTTAGTTGGCACTTCCTTTTCTTTTTTGTCTTTCACCACTTTGTCAACATTTTATGTTTTACATGTGGTAGATTCTATGCTTCTGGTTGTGTTCGTTAGTTATCTTCTTTGCAAAGTTTTAAATGCTGCATCTCAGTTATTTTGCTGGAGTATATACTTAGTGACCATCATTTGTGATTTTTATGTACTTTTGTAAGTTTTATTGTTGTTAGTTTATAAGTGATTTGTCTAGATGCATATTTATCAACTAAAATCTCTTTTTTGCTAGAATAATTTGTTGATTTGAGTTCTTTCCTTCGACTATGATTAATAAATAACCTTGTACATGCAGCTTCTTGACCTCAAGGACAGTAAAGAAGATGTTTATGGCACTCTTGATGCTTGGGTTGCATGGGAACAAAACTTTCCTATTGCATCATTGAAGAAGGCCTTGTTTGCTCTTGAGAAGGAACAGCAGTGGCACAGAGTTGTTCAGGTATGAGTAAAATCTCGCTTTCAACATATATATTTTTGGTGAGTAGTATGCATGCTATTTGTACCAATCTCGACATGCGTGTACATTTTTAAGGAATATGAAAAATCAGCAATACAAAGGGACAATTGCTGTCAAGATAGCAATATAAGATCATTACTTACCTGTGTACAAACCCAGTGCAAAGTGAGATTGATGGAAGATATTAAGTTTCTTTAATGGTTTATAAGTTTTACTTCTTCATAAATTCCTAGGTAATCAAATGGATGCTAAGCAAGGGGCAGGGAGCTACAATGGGAACATATGGACAACTCGTACGAGCTTTAGATATGGACCACAGAGCAGAAGAAGCTCACAAGTTTTGGGAGAAGAAAATTGGTACTGATCTCCATTCAGTGCCCTGGCAGTTATGCAGAAGCATGATCTCTATATATTATCGAAATAATATGCTGGAGAGGCTGATAAAGGTAAACTTTTCACCCATGTCAGCCAATTATATATTATTTATGTGAATCTGATATTCTGGACTAGAAGTGAACCTATGCATTCATCTTCTGATTTACATGTTAGATATTTTATAATTGACTTGCATAATTCTAGTGATGCTTAACTTACTAAAAGATCACCAAATTGAGGAAATGACATGGGAAGGTTTTTTGGTAACTTATTGTTCTAGGGTAAATCAAATGAGAGAGAGTGGTTATAGTCTGAAGAAGCTGTGGTTCCAATATTCATGTTGAAAAGCGGTTTGGAGACAATAGAAGGATGTAAATGCTTACTTTTGATTGATTGATGGTATGGTCTAGAAAGAAGGAAGTTGCATTTTAAATGGTGAAATGATATAGTGAAATGAATAGGAAAGAAGAATATGGTGAGAAGGAAACTTGGGTTAAGGGATTGCACTTTCCTTTTCTTGAATAATCTATATTAATAAGAAGTTGATGAAATATCAGGAGGAATTAATAGAAGAATAATGATTGTTAAGGAGCTCTTCGTCACCACTTCAGATAATTGTTTTTTCATTGTCAAACTCAGAAAATGGGTAGAAAATATTTTTGGCTGTACTTCAGAAAACCTTTTTAATAAAACACCAAATCAGAAGACAGGAACCAGCCTTCTTGCTGAACATCTGAGAGAACCACGAGCTTAAGAAATCACAAACCAAAGGAACAAGAAGAATATAAGTATAAAAAGACCAAAGTGGGGTAAATCGTAAACAAAATCTTGGTTGAAACCAATACAAGAAAAAGAAGAATATCCATGACTGTGATCAAGAGAGAGGGAAAGAGATCAAAACCCATAGAAAAAAAGTTTGAATGCTTTAAAGAAACTGATCTAGAAGATAGAAAGCATGGGTGCAGGAAGAAGAAACACTGAGAGAGACATTTGTGAATGTGGCCCTTGTGTTTGATTCATTCGTAAACCTCAAATTGGGGGAGACATGAGAGATTTAAATGTAATTCTCAATATTATAGAGGAGTTGAAATCATGGACACTGTGGTCCGCTTGGTGTTAGCTTTTCTTATATGATGGCTGAGATAATTCTTCCAGGTTGAAAAGTAAATTACTACTTGAAATCAGATGCTGAAAAGACTGTGAATTAAATTAGGTTATCTCACTCAATTAGGTAGTTAATTAAAAATAAAGAATTAAAATATAAGGAAGAAAAAACACTTCATATTTGATACATGGTTGAAAATTTTCAAACATGTTTCATCGAAGCGTTTCAATGTTTTTGCTATATCCTAATATTCTCACTAGGCTGATTTTCATGGATTTCAATTCTGCAAAACTATATTCAGAACTAAAAAAATATACATGCATATTCTTGGATTTCGAAGCACTAAGGCTAGTTTTTCTTTTCTGTTTTTTTAATTATTTTCGAGTTCTTTTATTAAAAAAGTAAATTTGTAAAAGGATGCTGGACACACTTAGGTTTTCTCAGAAGTATGAGATTGTGGTCTTTATTATATATAAAATCTATATTCTCCAAAATATTCTAAAAGCATGAACTCCATTTTTCAGAAACTAGTCTTAGACTTGAAAATGGCTTAAAGATCTATTTTGTGTTGTGAAAAACAGACATGAAAAGTGTCCAAAACTCTATTTTTCTGAAAGCTCTTTCAAATACAACTACCAATAGCTTTTTTAGAATTTCTGTTTTAATAACTGTTTCCTAGATAAGTTGCATTTGTCCAAGTATGAAATTGAATTTCTCATTTCCATTATACAAACAAGATTTAGAAATTCATTGTACCATATTTTTTTTCCTTTCCCCTAAGTTTTTGTTAGTCATTTTGATTTAGTCTGTTTCTGTGTTATATGCAATCTTTCAGGCAACTGTGTTGTACAATCTTTGGACTTAATTGCTATAAACAAAAACATTGTGATATTTGTCACCTTATTGGACTAACATGTGAACGTTATCCTGTCATATTTGGATCTCAAAGCTTTTCAAGGACCTTGAAGCTTTTGATCGAAAACCTCCAGAGAAATCAATAGTGAAGAAAGTTGCAGATGCCTATGAGGTCTTGGGCTTGTTGGAAGAAAAAGAGAGGGTACTAGAGAAGTACAAGGATCTCTTTACTGATGAAGGGAAAGGCTGCCATAAAAATTCTAAGTTTTCTTCTAAGAAAGGCAAGAAATCAGGTAAGTCTATTCAGATATATATTATTGATATCTCTACTTCTGATTATGGAAATCCTGTGACATAAGATAGCTTTGAAAGTTAGGCATTTTAGATTTTACTTGCATAGATAAAGGTGATTGTTAGCTGCAAATGGTTATGCGAACAATAATTCTGACCGTTGTAGTGAACAGTAACATAAAATTTGGGCTACTGAAATATTAAAACAAAAAAAGAATCTGAAGATTTGTCATGGTTATCTGCTTGTTGATAAAGGAACAAAAGAACCATTTTTTTTTCCTTGTCATGAGTCTCAACTCTGACCAAAAACACTTACCTTTGGACTCCTAGTTAAGTTGAAGAGACAAACTTACCCTTCAATTAAGCAAGTGAATGTATGCGCAAGATACAATCTTGCATCACATAACGTCTTGCAAGTTATCTTGCACAAAACTGTGTAAGTCTATGTCCTGCAAAGCATCTGCATGCAAATCTATGTTCTACAAAACGCCTTGCATGCAAACATTTACCTTAAAAAGACGTGTAATAAAAAATATGTGAATTTCAATTTTTAATTCACAAATTTCTAATGAAATTATAATTTTATTTGATTGAACTTAAAAACTTTCATAGTAGCTTCGATTAAAAATTACTCATTTGATGAGAGACATCCTGAATTGGGAGGCTATAGTGAAGGCATTGAGGATTCTATTTTTGGGTCCCGTTTTGTTAAAGAGCTGGACTGAGCTGTGCTATAATTTTACTTGTGATGTTTCTGTTCTGGCCTAATGGATCAAAATCATAAAAATCTATGTTGCATCAAACATCCTGTGAGAACCCTCAGAAAGTAAATGGCAATAGAATACTTACACTGTTACCAGTAAGAAAGTTGCCCATTCAAATTTGTTCCTTGATTGATATAACTTGTTATCAAATATTTTAATAATTTATGGCTGTATTTTTAATGTGTAGTCTTAGACATATAGGTTGATGTAATAGGGTATTATCAGATAGCATACAATTTTATGGTAACAAAAAGAAATTCACAGGAGTCAAGAAAATAAATGTGGTAACGATATAATTGTGCCACATTAATTATTTTGTCAATTTGCACGAAAAATTTGTATCTTTAACGTTATTATTGGTTCTCCATCGATTGTTCATAACCATTTCCTGTATTTTTCTGTGTATACCCTTATATAATTACTTTTGAATTGTATTTGGTGGTTTCAGGGCACAAAAGAGAAGCACCTATTTCTGATGCCATACAATGAATAATGTTGAAGACCAGACCTGCTACCGTGAATTATGGAAACTTGGGGTTATATTTGATTGATTACCTTCTTTTTCATTAAGCATGGTGATATTTTCTCTAATACTTTTCGACTGCAATTTTATTAAACCAGAAGACAAGGTAGATTATTACAAAGAAAATAACATAAAAAATAAAGAATAGTGTTATAAGTACAATTTTTTATACAATTTATTGTGTATATAAATTGAGTTAGCATTATAGCAGTGGCTAATGAAAATATAAAATTAATACGATTAATAATAATAATAATAATAACAAATAATGTGAATCATGTGATAATTAATAATATCATATCACATGAGTTTGTATACAATAGTCAATACAAAAAATTTATATTTGTAACATTATTCATAAAGAAAAGAATAGTGTTAGCTATACATATTCTTGTATAAATTTAATCATATAAATTGATGACATGAAATCATATTACTGCTGTTACTATACAGTGTTAAAAAAAATCTATGAGAGTAAAATAAAATAAAATTAATTATATGATAATAATATAGTTGTTTATATAAAAAAAAAATTGTATTTGTAGCATTAGAGAAATAAAACTCTACTAAATAATTGAATTTAGAATTTTCTTTTTCTTGATTATGATTTGATTTATATGACAAAAAGTATAATAAATATATTTTAACTTTATATTCCAATAAATTTATGAAACTCATTTATGGCGTCGGGTTATAATTCGTATACACGAATAATATTTATATGGTATTTTAAGTGAGTATAACTAAATTTTTAATAAATACATATATAATTGTCTTGTAAATTAATTGTATTAAAATTATAAATATAAAGTTATTTATTTATTATTTTTATGTTTAATATAATTTGTTTGATTTGAACATAATTATTAAATGAATTGTATTTATGTTGCTTGTTTAGACATGATTAATTCTATAAATATGAATTCGATTTGTTTAATATCAATATAAATTTCACTGAAAAATAAAGATGTATACTATCATATAGCGAAATTGGTTGATCAATTTTTCTTCTATGATTCACTATGTTTTTCTTGACGACTATTTTTTTATTTGCGTATTAGTTGAAATTGTCTTGGTAATGAATTGTATGAATTGATTACCTCCATACTTGTTTTGTTTAAGTTCGATTACTGTACCATTGGGTCAAGATTGCCTTTGGACAAAGATATCATCATGCTATGATGAATAATTTTTCACTTCTAAGCCAAACATTGATTGTCTTTACTAAAAAATGGATGGGAATACTCTTCAAACTAAAAAATTTCAAAACTCCTTCGAAACCATTTTCAATTGAACAAATCGACCTAATTAGTCGAGTAAATTTTAGTAACCTTTTTTGGAATTTTTAAACTCACTCTTTTAGTTGAATGTTTCTCTCAATTCAGTTAAACAAATTTTAATAAGCTTTTTCACTTGTTTGGGTATCTAATTTGGTCAAATAAATCATAGAGTTCATTCAAATAAATATTAAATTTTGTCGTCAATTTTTTTGGCTATTGTATCAATAGAATGAATCAAATATTTTGTTTGATCGAATAGATGAATTTTTGCACAGTATATAAAGGACGATCGAATAAAATTTTTTCATTTTCATCGACTCTCTCTCTAAAACCTTAATTGAATACCTTTCACTTCTCTATCTATGATTCTCTATTTTGAGCTACTTTTCACTCAATTTGTCTTAGTTTCCTATGATGATTTACACTTTTTAGCATTTCCCATCAATTGGTTTCATCATTAGCCTCAAATCATCATTTTTGAACCCTAATTTTTTATTTCAATCAAATTAGCATCCAATTTCAATTCAATCAATGGTTGGGCCTTCAAAAAAAAGAAAGGGGAAGGAACTAGTGGATGGTATAGTGAGTGACCCGAATAAGTTTCACAGGAGTCAAGAAATGATCGCATCTTAGTTAAAAATCTGCCTTTGGCTGCTAGGTTTGTCGACCATTTTCATTGGCATCAAGTTAACCTAGGTAGAGTCATAGATCCTAGTGTAGTTAGAACCTTTAGACTACAAGATATGTTTACATTCCTGAAATGGAGACATTTCCTTAAATTAATGGAGTTAATATACCCTAGATTGATGATGTTGTTTTATAACAATCTCAAATACGAAGTAAATGACCATACAATTGTTTCAAGGATAAAACGGATAGAAATAGGAAAATATGCAAAAATGACTATTTTTTAAAATTATTTTTCAAAAATAACCATATCAGAAAAATATTAATCAAGTAAACCAAAAATATGTTTTTTAAACGATTTTACCCTTTGTTCGAAAGTTATTTTTTTTACCATATTCGAAAGTACACTTTCGATTGTTTTTTTAATCATATTTGAAAGTATACTTTCAAACATGGCAAAAAAAATAATTTTGAACATGCAAATATACCGTGTTTGAAAGTGTAAAAAAAAACTTTCGAATAAGGATAAAATCGTCTAAAAAACATATTTTTGATTTAATTGGTTAACATTTTTTAAATGTAGTTATTTTTAAAAAACGATTAAAAAAATGGTCATTTTTGCATATTTCCCATAGAAATATTTTGAACCTTGAGATGTTGAGGACAATTTTAAAAGTCTAAATAGTTGGTGTAAATCCCTATACGATAACAATTTTATGAGTGAATTGGGCTATGAGCATGTTTAATCAGGACATTTTTAATGCTACTGAAGATAGGGAACTAGAGCCTGAGGGAGAGTACGCCTATCAAAACCTTGTCCTCTCTATACACTACAAAGTCCTTTAACACAGAATCACCATTACAATTCTACCTAAGGGAGGACATTTAGCAGACATAAGTTATATGGAAAAGTTTTTATTATACAGTCTCCAATATCACTTTCTAGTTAACCTAAGTTATACAATCATTGAGTCTATGCATAAGATAGCTCAACATCGAATATCTCTACTTCATTATGGTCAATTCTTTACATTAGCATTCAAGTATTTTGCGATGCCCTTAAAAGATGAAGAAACTATAGACATATAAAAATTAGAGGTGTTCGACATTCAAACATTGAGTAGAATAGGTTTTGTGAGAGCACAAGATGGGACCTAGGTTAGAAAGACTGCTAGGAGATAGGTTCCTCCACTTCCTTCTGTTCCTTAAGACATCGAGATTCCTCACCAACTCCTTAGCAAACTAACACCTCTCTCCCCTGTGAGCTTCCTTAGTCTTTGAAGATTCTATAGCCTTACTCTTCTGATATTCATTTCTAGACATCACTTAAGACTCAGCTTGATACTATTTAAGGGGAGATGCATGATCTTCCAAACCATGTGGATACCCACCTTGATACTATCCAATGGGGGGGGGTATCACAATAGTATGGAGAGTTCTCTTGCTGACGTTCTAGATTATCTTTAGAACATAATTTGATGAGTTTCGATTAGCTATGATTTGAGTCGAGAGACATGTTTTGATACATTTGTACTCATTTCATAGCACTTCTTGATGGTTGTATTTTGGTAGTGCTTTAGCACATATAAATTTATGCATATTTCTCCCATATGTTACTTTTGATGATGTCAAAAGAAGAGAAAATGTATATCTATGTATATGTGATGTGGCATTGTACTGAATTGAGAAAATGCAAGAAGCATGAAAGGGTGAGAACAAAATTGAGTATATAGAAGTATTTTTTGTTTTTGATTTTTATGGTTAGGGGTTTGATTCAAATTGGTAGGGAAGTTTTTTTTTCACATCTTTATAATTTTTTTATCATCAAAAAGGGAGGAGATTGTTGACTTTCGTGTGATAAATTTCATATTTTGATGATAACAAAATACATTAATCAATCAAGTAAAGGAAAAAGGACTTTGAAAGATTCAAAAGAATCAAAATTCAAAGATTTAAGTCACAAGTGTATGGTCTTTAAATGTAAATATTTTCTTTGAATATTTGTGTGTATATGGTTATGATTTAAGTGTTTTGATAAGCTTAAAGTATTTATTTTCATAAGTTAAAGTGTTTTCAAGGACCAAATTGTTATATCTTCAAACTTGCAAATTTTTAAACTTAATTGTTATATTTTTGAAATCTGCACAAATTTAGGGACTAAATTGTTAGACTTTTAAACTTGGTAAAAATGGACCAATCTACCATGCTTTTAAACTTTGTTAAAAGTGGACTTATTCGTAAGATATCCAAACCTATCGAGTGTTTGAATTTAAATACAAGATTTTCAAAGCTGTAGGTTAAGACATTCCATCAAATAATTGTCTTAATTTGTTTGAACAATTGGATCGTAAATTCCAGTCAGAAAGCTTTTAAATTTTTATCAAAAGAATTCTTCAATTTGGTCAAACAAAATTATGTAAAATTTTAGACAAAGAACTTGTTTAATTTTGGTTGAACAAATGCTTTTGTTCAATTGAAATATTACAAATTTGAATTCTTACGGTTATTTTATGTGTTTAATAGATATATTTTTAAAATTAGGTATATAAACTAAACTTATTTAGTGTCAAGCTTTTACAAAATAAATCATTTTCTCTTAATTTCTAAAGGTCCAAAAAACATTTTGAGCGTATAATTTGTAAGAATCATTAATCAAAATCTTAGTTCTTCATATTGTATCATTCTCTTTTAAGAGAAATTTGAAAAAAGGTACTCACTTGAATTATTTTTATATTTTCACTTGTGAAGAGTACAAGAGGGGACTCTTTCACTTAGGTTGTAAGTTAAGTAACTTGAAAGGAGTTATCTATAAAGATTTGGAGACAAACCTGTAAAATCTCTAGTTGTAATAATTAAAGCCTTTGATTTGGAAGGCTTGCATTAGTGGAACATTTAAGAAAAGCTTAAAGGAAGTAGAAGTAGGCTTGAGATTAGCTTAACCATTATAAAAACTTAGTGTTTGTTTTTTCTCCCTTACACTCTTTATATTTGCTTATATTTATTGTTATTTACTTTGGTAATTGGAAAAATTGTTAATTAGTATTGACTTTTAGAAATTTAATTTACCCCTTTTTGGTTGCAATCTCTTTAGAAGAGAAATTTTAAAAGACGTAACTTGTTCTTATTACTTATCTTATTTGTAAAGAAGTTAAAGAAGTAGGTTTTTCACTCGATTTACAAGAGTTTGAGTGATTAGAGAGAAACTACTTATAAGGATTTAAAGGAGAACGAAAAGTCCCTTGGATTTACAAGGCTTGATTTTAGTGAAAATCTTCAATTATAGTTTAAAGGAATGAAAGTAAGCTAAGGTAACCATTATAAATCTTGTTGTTTGATCTTTTCTTTCTCTCTCTTTAATTTACTTGTGCAATTATTGTCATATATTGTGGTGGTTGAATACTTGTAACAGTTGAAAAATTGATTAACTAGTATTCAATTTTTAAAAACCTAATTCACCATCAATTGTATACTTGGATCTCAATTGTTATCAAAACTTAGTTTGCTTGAATAGGACTTAATAATCTAAGAGTGATCATAGTGTTGATATTTATGTCACATCTTTGATTTTGATGATAACAAAATGAATGACTTAAGAACAGAAGACAAAATGAATTGATCAAGCAAACATCTAAATGGAACTTAAAGAAAAGAAACAACTTGAACAAAGAATGAAAGATTTATCAAAATAAGATCTCTTCTTTATTTATATGATGTATTTTCTTGATTGTCTAAATTGCACATGACTAAGCTCAAGGTTTTTTTTCCCTATGGGTCAAAACATTTTTATGCACTTAAGTGATTTAATTTAAACATTTGTCATATTTTGAAAATCATGAAAGTACTATCTCTAATTAAAATGTCATTTTCCATCACTTATCAGCTCTCATATTTGTGACAAATCTTACAAATCTTTTAAAATTAGTTTAAAATTGTCCAAGTCCCCCCCAAATTCCTTGGATCAAATTGTAACTTTTTCAAAATTTAAAGGCATTTAGTTGAACAAATCCTCTACTTTGTTCGAACCAATTGCCTTTAAGGCATTCCGTGATAAGGCTCACTCTTCGATCACAAGAACCTGCTGATTCGATCAAATGAATTCCCTAAATCGATCGAATAAATTGATGATACTTTTAAGCTTGAAAGCCCTAACATTTTTAGGTCAAATGAACTAAGGCATTCAATCTAATGAATGCCTCGATTCGTTCAAATGAATTTTATCAATTTTGAACCTGAGAGTTTGTAAGAATTCAATCGAATACCCATTCATTCAAATAAATTGTAGCTATTTTAAAAAATAATGGCTAGTTATTTTGAGTAACGGATATATTTTTCATTAAAACTATAAATAACCCACTTATCTCATTTTTGCTTTTACCAAGACACAAAATTGAACTATTACATTGATCAAAAAGTGAAAATCAATTCTTAAGATTATTTATTTGCATTCCCCATTTGTAAACCCTAAAGGGCTTTATTATTATACATCTTTGTAAAGAGAAGAAAGGTCACTTTGATTAGATTCAAAATTGTTACTTTGAACAATTTGAATTGTGTACATGAAAAGGAGAAGAAAGGTCACTTTGATTACATTCAAAATCTTAAAGACGAGTCAAATGATTTAAAAGAAATAATTTTAAATTTTATTAGGGTTAAAAGAATTTGGACCTATTTCTAGGACCTTAAAGGTATATCTTTGATAAAGGTGGCATTAGATACAAATCCTATGCCAAATAAAAATTCTCTAAAAATTATTTTGTCAATTTTTCTCTAAAAGTATAGGTCAATGCCACTTGCAACTATTGTAGTATTTTTGAACATATTAGTCATAAGTGTCCTATCAAGAAAAATGCATATAGAATCAATATGATTTGGGTTCCAAAAGAAACTAAGACTAACATCCAAAGACCTAAGATAATTTGAGTAATAAAAGCTCCAATATGATTTTCTCTTATAGTTGTTGAAGAGTAAAAACTGGTTGTTTAATAATGGTTGTTCAAGACTTATAACAGAAGACATGTCTTTGCTTTCAAACTTTACAAAAATAAAAGATGAAGGATATACTATTTTTTAGGACAACATTAAAGGGAAAATCATTGGCTCGAATAATGTTGGTACTGAAGATTTCATTTTGATTAAATATATTTTGTTGGTTAGCAACTTGAAGCATAATCTTCTTAGTATTAACCAATTATATGATAAAGGTTATAAGATTGTTTTTGAAAATGAATCTTATGTGATTAAAAGCATGATAGATGATAAAACTATTTTGTTGGCATTAAAATAAAAATGTTTACACTATTTATTGTGCTTTGAATGTTGATAGTTATTTTTTCACATTGCATGAAAATAATTGGCTATGACATAAAACAATAGGACATGTAACCTTGAATTTGATTTCAAAAGTTTTAGAAAGTGATCGTATGAATTATCTTCTAAAAGTGAATTTTGTAAAAGATAAATTTTGTGATATTTGCCAATTTGGAAAACAAATCAAAATTTTTCTTTAAATAAAAATGCATATTTCTACTTCTAGATCTTTATAACTTGTACATATCAACTTATTTCGACTTTCAAGAATTATATATATAGGTAGCGAGCACTATATTTTTGTAATTGTTAATGATTTTTTAGATTTACATGGGTTTTATTTTTGGCAACAAAAGATGAAACCATTCATGTTTTTCTAAAGGTTTCTAAAAGAGTTCAAAATAAAAAGGACACCACTATTATATATATTAGAAGTGATCATGATAGTAAATTAAAAAGCTTATTTTTAAGAAGTTTTGTGATAAACGTGGTATTGAGCATCAATTTTTACCTTCTATAACTCCTTAAAAAAATAGAGAGGTAAAAAAGAAGAATAGGTTTATTCAAGAAATGGTTAGAACCATATTGCATGAAAATTTTTTACCTCAATATTTTTAAGTCGAAGCCATTAATACCACTTGCTATGTTTTAAATAGCGTATTGATTAGACATTCTCTTAATAAAACTCCTTATTAGCTTTGAAATAATAGAAAACCCAACATTGACTATTTAAAAATTTTTGGTTCTAAATGTTTTATCTTAAACACCAAGGATAACTTGGAAATATTTGACTCAAAATTTAATGTTGGAATCTTTCTCTATTACTCAAATTCTAGCAAAGCTTATAAAGTGTAAATAAGAGAACTTCAATTGTTGAGAAATTCATGCATGTCACATTTAATGAAACTAACCATTTTTCTACAAAAGGGTTATTGTTGATGATGATATGATTAAGGAAATAAATTACATGCATCTTGAAGAGTCGAAGAAAGACACATCTAAACACTCTTTAAAAGGAGAAGATGAAACTTCATAACAGGAAGAGTAAGTGCCTAATGATAAACATGATGCTTAATCATTCCACAAGATGTAAAGGTTTGCAAAATCTCATCCAAAAGATTTAATTATTGGTGATCCTTCTTATGGCATTAAAATTAGGTTTACTATGAGAAATATTTGCAATAACTTAGCATTTATTTCTCAAATTAAACCAAAATTTTTTCTTAAAATCGAAAAAGATGATATTGAGGTGTCAATATGAGTATGACTGTTGCGTTATCGGATCTGCGTCGGAGAGGGTAGATGATCGGATCCTTGCTTGCAGAGCTTCACCTCTAAATCCCTACAAGGCAATAACATACTAGGAGTCACACCATGTGGGATTCCCAGCAAAAAAACTCTGATGCCTAAGTCAGATATGGTGAAGGAAAATATGGTGAATTCTGACAAATAAACCAGAAGTAAGTATGAGAAATGAGGTTCCTTTACCAAGAAGGAGAGGCCGGGAGAAGAATGCCAGAACGGAGAAATTCCAGAATCCCCTTTTTCGTTAGAGAATACGCCCCTTTTATAGTGTCATGGTAATGGTGACCGAATATCAAAGAATGAGAATAATGAGACTTTTGTATCTTTGGGCAGTGTGTAACCGCATTCCATTAATGCTTAGCTTGTAACGACCCGTGTTTTTGAACAAGGGTATTTTTGTCTTTCTAGTAAGGTACGTCTGAGTTTTATGAGAATTTCGATTCTTTTTTAGGGTGATTTGAGGTTTTGGAAGGGTTGGAATGCTTGAGGACTGAGAATGAATGTCGGGAATTGATCGGGGACTTGATCGCATGAGAAAACTTAAGGTGGAAGGCATTCGGTCGAACGAATGTCGGGTTCGGTCAAATGAATGGGATTCGGTCAAACGGATGTTTGGTTCGGCCGACCGAATTTAGTCCAGAGAGTTCGAGAATCTTCGGTCGAACGAAATCATCATTCGATCGAACGAAGGGTGGAGTTCGGTCGATCGAATCGTGCGAAAAGTCTGAAGTACCCCCGTCTGGAAGCTTCTTTTCTTAAATAATCAGGGGCAAAATGGTAATTTTGCCCCCACTTTTATAAATAGGGGAGCTGACCCCCTCCTTCCCCTATTTTTCCTCTTCTCCTCCTCTCTTTCTTCCCTCTCGTTCGCTCTCTGTTCCACACTCACGCCCCGCTCCTTTTTGCCCGTTTCTTCGATTTCTCTTCGCCATCATGTTACTTTCGACTTTTCTAGCGCATTGGTGGCTTCAATTTGTGTCAAGAAGCGCCGAAATCGCATTGGAGAAGCTAGGGTTTCGGAGCTCATTTTGGGGTTTTCGATGTTCCGGGCCAAATTGAAGGAAATCGACCACACCACGAGGTTCATGGCTCCGTTTCTAACCCGTCTGCATATTCCTTTTGTTGTTTTATGCATTTTGATTCGTATGTGCTTTCGCATGCCTTTTCGTAGATTTACGGCTTTTCGGTTGGTTTTAAGATGTTGTTTGGGTTGTATTGGAGTCGATGAAGTCGTAGAAAGCTAGAGCAGTGATTTCGGAGAAAATGGGTGAACGTGAACAGTAACCAGAGTTACTGTTCCGGCGGACATGTGGGGTCCACTTGTCAAAACTGTGGAATCGAGTCGAAATACGTAATCTTATGTGCAATATGGGTTGTGGGTGTTACGAATAAGATGATTGGATGAGTTAAGAGGCGTTTTAGTCGATGTCGAGAGTTTAGCCAGTTTTGGGTATTCGGGTTAAGTGCATTCCTCGCATTCGAGTCTTGTGTAAGTTAGAATGCGAATTGATGAGGTTTTGATATCTATGTGTAGGCTCAGATATCGAGGAGCAGGACCGCGACCTGAACGAGAAACTATAGGGAGTGCGTACCCTCCCTAGCGAGTGAGTGGAACCTCTTTATGTTTTCATTTGCTTTAAGTGATTTCAAATGCTTTTCTAAAATGTCATGTCAAAGATGTATGCTCCGCTTTATATGTGTTGGACATTTTATGAAAAACTTATATTTTAATGTTCTAGGACGTTAGAAAAAGAATATGTTTTATGTGGAGGCGGAGTATGGATTTTGTGTGGTGGCCGGGAGGGCCCCTTGATTGTGGTAGAACTTATTAGGTTGTGTTTATTGATTTTATGGCCGGAAGGCCCGACAGTTTATTGATTGATGTTGGTTTATATGTTATATTGATGTGTTGGCCATTGGCCAAGTAATGAGATGGTTTTGAGATAATGATTTTATGTTGGATTTATGAGAATGGCCAGTGGGCCAGGAGATTTGATTTATGCTTTATGTTTTATGATGAATTGGCTTGTGAGCCATGTTTTATGAGTTGCGTTTGCTGATAGGTCGGTTGGCCAGATTTTGGTTTATGTTATGTGATGATACGGCCGGTGAGCCAGGATTTATGTTTTGGTTTCTGATTTGTGGTAATATGGCCTTAGGGCCAGGATTTCTCTATATTATGTTTTATGTTTTGGTTTATGGCCGTCGAGTCGGTTTTATTTGATATGTTTATGATGTGGCATTTGGGTCGGATTGTGGTTTTGATTGTGATTGATGGCCATGTTGGCCTGTTTACATTTTATTGTGATTGGCCATGTTGGCCTGTTTATATTTGTATTGGTGATTACGGCCTTGTGTGCCGGTTTACTGTCACGGCCTTGTGTGTGCCGGTTGGTGATACGGCCTTGTGTGTGCCGGTTGGTGATACGGCCTTGTGTGCCGGTTATTGTGCATAGAGCTACTGGTTGTAGCTACTGGTAGTAGCCTAGGGTCGGCCTGAGTAGATAGAGGTTGCCTGAGTGGGTGGAGACTTCACAGATAGGGTTACTATTAGAGATGTATGGAGTATGTTTATTATGAGTGGTGGATTGATACTACCTGTGAGTCTCGTCGAGGACAGTCACGGATGTCACCGCGTGACTACTCGAGGCAAACATCAGTGATGGGCTTAGTTTCTAACTAAACTGTGCATTGTGTCGATTTCTGCATAAAATAACAATATATATATACTTTTGAAACAGCATGTTTTATCTGCATATAAATCCCACTGATGGTTCGGGATTACGTCTGATCAGCGTGATTACCGAGAGGTTGTCGGTGCCCGATGATTTGCTTAGTACTTGATGGGTTTTGCTTTTGAAAATGGAAAATATATTTTAAACATGCTTTTCTCGCCGAGTTTTGGAATGTATAACTATTCTTTGTTAAGAATGCTGACGTTTCTATTTCTTGTTATTCTTATTATGTTGTATTTATAGTTTTACTGTTTATATTCGCTCACTGAGTATACTTTAGTATGCTCACCTTTTTCCCCACTCACAGGTTTAGCGCAACGGTAGCATGGAGGGTGGTGATCGTATTGGAAAGTGGATCCTGTAGGTATGGATCTCATTCTTGACTCACTCTCTTTTCATTGCGTTCACTGGGAGTGTCATTTGAATTGTTTCTTGTTGTTTCTTATTGTTTCTCATTGTATACAAATGCGTATGTTATTTGAAAAACAAACGATGTAAAATGTTATATGCCATGGATCTAATGGTGGAAATGTTAGAAAAGTTTGTGAAAGGTTTTGAAGAAAACAGGTTTTTGTGAAAGCCTTATAGGTCTACAGGTTGTATCCTATTTGATTGGGTATACCCTGGAGGTCTGTGACGTTGTCACGTGTGGGATCCCAGGTCGGGTCATGACACGAAGGAATGAAAACGGAGGAAATGAGAGAAGAGGGAAGGAAGGGGGATACGTAGGCAGCTTAGGTCTCTCCCAAGTGCAGTCATAAAAATACCAAAACCTGGTCAACCGTCGCACCACCATAGCTTAGGACATTTTTCGTGTATTTTGCAGCCTCAAGTTCAAGAATAACAAGAAGAAAAAATCTGTCAGTATAAGAAAATCACCGTGATATTTTCTTGCATCAATAATTTTATATTTAATTTAGGAGTATTTTAATTATTTTATAACGAAAAATATTTTTTATTATTTTAAAAAATACATGTCCGAGGATTAATAATTGAGTTCATAATCATGTTTCGCAAACTATTAAAATTGAGTTGATGAAAAACGAAAGAGTTTAGAAAAAATTATTCCTAAAGAACTATTTACATATCTGACTTTCAAATATAAATTCTTATTTATTAAAAAATTTAATTATTGAACCATTTTTTTTATAAAAAAAAAGGATAAAACAAGTATTTTATATAAAGAAATGGAAAATTTGAGATAAGACGAGAAAGAATAAAAGCGAAGAATATAGGGGAACTTGCATCGAAAAGTATTGGGAACAAAATGCATTGGACAGTGCTTAAATCAGACCAAGACCAGGACCCATGACTGGCGCACACTCTGGCACTAGTCTGGGAAGGAACCCTATGATCGGTTATGGTGCCAGATTTTGCTGGATTGATGAAATGATCGCCATTCCTCTTTTCTTGCCTCGAAAATTCCATTTTCAACCCCATTTGATTCCTTTTGTTTCTTCTTTCATTCTTTACCGTTGGGGACTTATTTGGTACTTCAGAAAATTTTGTTTTTAAGTGATTAAAAAGGCAGAAGCATTATTTCTTCCTATTTTCTTCTGCCTAACGACATTTCTCTCACTGGTTCTCCCTTGGCTTCCTCTTTGTTTCTTCAAAATTTCTGAAATTTTCATCGTTTAAATTAATTTCTTTTGCTACAAATCAATAACACTCGACACTCTTATCACTCTAGGTGCTTCATTTGATGGATTTGATCATGTATTAAGCTGGGGAAGAGCTAGAGCACTATTTATAATTTGGGAGTTTTCGTGTGTGTATGCAATTAAAGCATCTACAAGTTAAATTGACCCCTTGATAAGCTTCATAGCATCGTTATGATCTTGATTTCATGTTTTGAGTGCATTTTCGATTATGTAGGCTACAATTTATTTTTTAGGGTTTACTGTTTATTTTAGAGAAATTTTTTATTAGGCTCGTTTAAGATTAATTTAAACTAGGAATGATATTTAGATGCTAGAATTTAGCGATTAGTTGTTAAATTGTGAAAAATGGAATTTTGTCATGCGAGATGAATAGTGGTAGCAAACGTTGAACCGAATTAAGATTTGTGAAATGAATTGTTGTTCGCGAGATGACTAGTAGTAACGAGTTGAGCTTAATTAGGATTTTTGTGCACCAGTCATTAGAAATTGGTTTGCGAGAAAATAAGATTTAGGGGGAGAAGCTTTCTTGCATATTAGAGGTTTATTTAATCTCGTATATGCATATCCAATTATTCTAACAATATTTAATAAATTCGTGTTATAGATACATTGGAGGACCTTTTGCTAATCCGCGATGATCCGGAATACGTTCGATCTCTGTCTGCCAGTTATGTGAGTGGATATGACTTTATTTTAATTATGTTTTCAATTAATTATGATTTTATTTTCATGTATGTTTTCGAAAGATAGGATGATATGTTCATGTGTAAATGAAGTCAACTATGTTTTTTGTATGATTTTAAAAACTATATTTTGCATACGGGTATGATGGAAGTATGTTTTACATATTTAAGCGAGAATAAGTTGTGTCAATCATATTTCAAAATCTATGTTTAAGTACAAGCAACGTTTGAAAAATGAATGGATATGATTTTGTCTACGTTGAGGTTTGTGAGTAAATAGATTTGACCGTGTTTTCCTTTTGTTTTTACACGAACTTTGTGTCGTATAATTTATTATTGTATGGTATTATAAAGTTATTTATTCATTATGTTTTGAAAGCAACAATTATCTATAAAATATATTTTATTGTAAAAGCCTTCCAAATGATGTATAAGCTATATAAACGTGCTTTGCAAAATATTTGTTTATAAATTATGGATACGTTTTGATCATAAATGAAAACAATCATCTTTTTTTTATGTTTTAAATGTTATGTATATATGTATATTGGGTTCTGAATGAAGACTGAAATTTTTAAATAGTCTTCATTCTATTGAAATACATTCTGCAAATTATTTTATCTATGAATATTATTTTGTCTTAAAATGTATGATGTTGAGTGTATGGTCTACATGTGTTTTGAAAGCATTTTTTTTACTACAGTAATCCTATAATATATTGTAAATATGAATAGACATTTGAGCTTTATGTACTTTGAAAATGAGTTCTTTAAGTTCCTTGCATAGCTATGTTTTACGAAGGTATAAAACGAGGATATCAATGTGTTGGTATATTAGTTAAAAATGTTGTTGGCTAATTTTTTCTATTTATTGGGTTCAACTATATTTGCTTTATGATGTCAAAAGTTAAATCTTGGTATATTTGTGTATTCAAGAGTACATGTTTATTGAGCATTTTTTATGCTTACGTTTTTATGTAAATTTATGATAAAATGTTTTGGTTAGAATTTCCTATTTTCTTTCCCCTAACTGAGAGCCATAAGGGGGGAAGTATACGTACTCTAAAGGTATGCCATGATATCTATATATGTGTAAGTATCAGTACAACTGAAAAGAAGGGAGTGAAGGGAGTTCTGATCTCTGACACCTTTTATCCGTATGTAGTTGCATGTATAGCCGACATATATGATTTTCCTTGATTTGAGAATTGGTTTTTGATTCTTGATACCTGATATCTGCTATCGCTATACATGTAACAAGATTTCTGATATGTTTGGCTTCTATTTTTTGATAATTGATATTTGATATCTGTATATATATACTTCTTGATATTTTTGAAAACTAATTTCTAGATTGTACGTAAAGCATATGGATCATATAGGAAAATGGTTTTATATTTTGAAAATGTTCTTAATAAATTACGAAACTTAGTATGGTATTTTGATAAAGGAAATTAAATTTATTTGTTATATGTTATATACATACGTTTCGATATGTTTATGTTTATGTTTTTGTCATGTCTACTCACTGAGTTTTCTCACAAAAAAAAAAATCATCCTACTATAGCTTCTTAGTTTTTACAGGATTTTTCTCTTGAGAGAGAACTTGTAGGAGTCTCCGAGGAGAGCAGTGAAGCACCAACTACTTAGTACAATCATCTAGAGGTCTTTGTCTACATGAGTTCATTTAATTATATGCATGGGCATAGCCCCCAATAAGTATATGTTGTATGTCATTTGTATACTTATTTATGCATAATGTATGTTATGCTATGGGGCATGAGCCCTTATGTGTAATTGTGAGTTCATGTATATGATTTCTACATATTCTAGTCTGTATACACGTTCAGTTTGAGGCTTATGGGGATAGGATATTGTTAACAAGCCCATTCTTGATACGTGTGAGAAAGAGGAATCAATCTCTACGAGTAAGGAAAAGGATGACAAACTTACACCTCAAGAATCATTCAATAATCAAACAGATATCCCTACTTCATACCGGGTACAACCCTGATTACCGAGGGGTCACAAGTGAAAAGGCCTTAAAACAGAAAAATAATTGGAGTAAAATGGGTCTACAGAACCAAGCTGAATGCGAATGGCTTCGTGAAAAGGTACAAAGCAAGACTTGTGATGAAGGGCTATGCTCAGATTTTTAGTGTAGATTTTTCAAAAACATTTGCACCTGCAGCAAGACTTGACACAAGCAGACTTCTACTAGCACTTTTAGCATAAAATAGCTGAAAATCTTTCATATGGATATAAAATCAGCTTTTTTAAATAGTTTCTTGTAGGAAAAATTTTATATTGAATAACCAGAAAGATTTGCTATGAAAGGACAAGAAGATAAAGTCTACTTGCTCAAAAAAGTTCTCTATGGATTAAAATAGGCATTAAGAGCCTGGATTAGCACAATTGATGACCATCTTTATGGCTATGAAAGGATAATAAGATAAAGTCTACTTGCTAAAAAAAGTTATATATAGATTAAAGCAAGCTTTAAGAGCCTGGATTAGCAGAATTGATGACCATCTTTGTGGCTTAGGTTTTCAAAAAAGCCTAAGTAAATTAACTCTTTATGTTAAGCATAATAATTTTGACATTGTGATAATTTCTTTATATGTTGATGATCTCTTAATAACAGGAAGTAATTATGTGTTTATTGAAAAGTTTAAAAGAGAGATGATGAAGGTCTTTGAAATGACAGACCTTAGGGAGATGGCTTTCTTTCTTGGAATAGAGATTAAGCAATCTTGGGATGGAATTTTCATATGTTAGAAGAAGTATGCAAAAGAAATTCTTTAAAAATTCAGAATGGAGGACTGTAAAAGTATGAGCACTACTATGAATCAAAAAGAGAAAATGAAGAAGGATGATGGTGCTAGTAAAATTGAGGAAGGAAGCTATAAAAGCTTGATTGGATGCTTGATGTACCTCATATCTACAATACCTGACATATTATAAATATAAGTGTATTGTCCATATTCTTAAACTGTGCAAGTGAGCTGCATTTGAAACCTACAAAAAGGGTGAGCAAATATGTCAAAGGAACTCTAAATTATGGAGTTAGGTTCAGTAAGTATCAGAACTTCAAGTTTTATGGTTTTTCTGATAGTGATTGGGCTGGTTTTATGGATGATATGAAAAGTACTTTAAGGTAATATTTCAATTTGGCTTAGGACGTTTTTCTTGATGTTCGAAGAAACAAGAGATTATTGCTCAGTCTGCTACTGAGACAGAATTCATTGCTGCCACAACAGTGGTTAATCAAGCTTTGTGGTATCGAAAAATTTTGTGTAATTTTGATTTGGAGTCAAAGAAGTGCACTGAAGTGTTTATAGACAATCAAGCTGCAATTGCAATTTCTAATGATCTAATATTTCATGAAAAGACCAAGTATTTTAATGTGAACTTATATTTTCTGATAGAAGTGCAAAAGAATAGAGAAGTAAGTTTGATGTATCACAAAATTGAGGATCAAGCTACTGATATTTTTACCGAAACACTTTCGGCTGACAGATTTGAGTTTTTAAGGATGAAACTGGGAGTTCATAGCTCCTGATGCAATGAGGAGTGTTAGCATTATGCCTAAGTCAGCTATAGATTGATGACAAGGTTGATAAGATGGAATAAAAGACTATATCAAAGATTTTTTGGTTGTTGATTAATTGGTCTTTAGGCTTAAGCTATTATTTTTGCATCCATTGCTATTCTTTAGGATGTTAACAACATGTCTCTAATTTTTTTCCAATTTTTTTTTTTTTGGTATATAAAGCACATGTTCAGTAATAAAATTAAATATTTCTCAATTCATTACTAAGTGTTTCTTTCAAGTTACTGCAAATAAGAAAAACAGTAAAACACCTTCGGATGGCCTAACTCAATCCCCTTCATCGAGGAATTTTGTTGCAAATTGTCCGGTCCGAGCTCCAAAAGTTAGATAAATAATGAGATTTCACATAGTCCATATTTTCTACCTTGAAAATTCAATATGTAACAAGTGATGATAGGATTTAGAAATTGAATTGATCAAATCAAAACCTTAGAATATGTTAGTATTTATACTTTGATTAATATTTTATAGTTATGAGCTTGTAGAGATGATCGGTATTAATAGGAATGAAGATCAGAGTCCTACTATTTCTTTGCATTTGAAATGCAACCAGAAATATACCTTTGTTTTATAGTTTCATAATTTGTAATTATGCTTTCAATAATTAAGAATCACAGATCATCCCCTTTTCCTCCTCTTTTTCTTCCTCTTCCTCTGACTTTAGGAGAGAATAACACCAATTATTATCTTTTCTTTTGGCCTTCAACAGGTTAAAATTCCACCTAGTTTCATTTTCTTTTCCCAAATGCAACAGTAACACAAATTCTTCACCATGAGTAATGGAAGATCCTAAGCTTTTATACTTAAAACCATTTTGGAATTTCCCTTCCAACAAAACTGATTTCAGAACCAAAGTCTTGATTTTAAACATTAATTAATGAATTATGAGCAGATATTTACATTAATCTTAATGAATTATTGGAAAAGAATTTCATAGAAATGTTACTATATACCTTAACATCTTATGTAGATGAATGTTGGAAGGCAAGGATTTAAATGGACATTCTTTTCAACGAAGAGCCTTAACTTTGGAAACTTGGAACAAATATATCCAAGCCGTCCAGGATCACATAACTCGTTGACAAAATCTTCGACTACTATGATCCAACTCATTCCCATAATGCATAAATACTAATACGTTTAATGATCTTTTAAAAGTTGCCTAACAGATATTTACCGAGACATTATAAAATATCTATTAGAAGATAGAACCATTTAAAACCATCTTCTTGTTAATGCTGTGAGCACAAGTTAAACTTTCATATTGTCTCTTGAAACGATCTAAAGATCCTAGTACCACAAACTTTAGACAAATATCACATTCTTCTTATGGGCAATAGATATTGCTCAAAAATGAAAATGGTGTGAAAAGGGTCAAGGACAACCAAAGAGAAACAAAACATCGTGACTCCAAGAGAAAATAGATCAGCAATATCAACCAACTGCAGCAGTCAAGCATATTATATGGTGAATATTCATTTATCAGGACATCCGGGGGTGAATGATTATTCAAAGTTCTAAAAGCATTGTATCTTTTGTTCAAAAAAAGAAAAAGGAAAAAAATTTCATTTGATTACATTCATGAGAGTTTTCATCAATCTAGTAGTGCTTTACCAGTCTTGGATTTTGAACAAGATTTTCTTATCTTGGAATGAATGCTAATTACAAGTTCAGTAGGCAAAGGATTTTTTCTTTTTTCACTTAAATGTCCCCTTTCGCTTTATTCACATAGGGTTTTTGAATTTTCCAATTTGCAGGCGGAACAAGAGATGCAAGTGTTATGGATCAATCTGCAATGAAAAGACACAAAGAAACATTCCATTAATTGAGAATGAGGGCATGAAATGCAATGCATATAGGAAGACATGGACATGAGAAAGTTACCTCCCAAATGCGCTCCCCCAAGATCATGTAAGCTGATGGACGATGAGTGGGATCTTTGGACAGTAGTGTCAATATAAACTCTTTCTGTCGAGCATTAATGTTACAATCAGGAAATTGTCCATGCTTCTTTTTCCATTAGGGCCATTTATTTAAGTTAGATTATACAATCCAAGATATTTTGTCAAGACATCTTTTTCCACTATATAGAAAATCATATAATTACGGATATGAAGTTCTATATGGACGTATAACGTGATCGAATCATGTAATGGAAACTATTATGATCTACAAACCGAATCATGTAACATATAGCTGTAATGATCTATAAGTCGAATCATGACATAGAAACCATTATGATCTACAAATCAACATTAATAAACATAAAGAATAGAATTGCAACAAATACCAAGAATAAATAAAAGTTTAAAAATTAATTATAGATCTCACAATCCTTAAACCAATCTTTAATTATCTCTCAATACTAACAAATAAATTAGTTCATCATCTAAGACAAAGAAAACTCAAATCTGGAAAAAGTCTTGTTGTTCTTCGTCTTCTCCTCTCTCTCCACGTTCTGCCCTCTGATTTTTTTGGACCTCACGTTCTGAATGTCTCTCCCTTTTAGATTTGAAGTTTCCCACTTTGAAAAGTGTTCTCCTCTTTGTAAATTATAATTCTTTTGTTATTTAAGAGTTTCAGCTCTTCTAGACTTCATAGGTCACTTATCTTTTTTGAAGATGAAGTTTAGAACTATTAGAATAAGATAAAAACTGTTATGGCTCGTCAAAAACGTGAATTTCCGAAGTTTAGAATTTTTCCGTGTCGTTGCCTTAGCCGTGCCCAAGGCTAGTGTCACAATAGGGGCAATTTTTCTGTTTTTGTTGGGCTTTGCTTCTAGTCGCGTTCTGACTTGCTGGAAATGTTTCTTTTCAGCTCTAAAATCATCAAATTTCATCCTTGACCTATTTAAGAACACAAAAACAGAAACTAAATAAAATTCATCCATAAAACACGATTTATCACATTAAATTGAGGGAAATAAGTATGAAAATTATGAATAAAATACAAGCTAACAGTTTCTGCCCGTGAAATCAGATTTTATTTGGTGACAAATTCGTTTAAGTACTGTGTTGCAGGGGAAGGGAGCTACGGAATTGTTTATCTGTGTCAACATCGGCTTGATCGTCATTTGTATGCAGTGAAACAGA